>VKKT01005088.1:31086-41693 GCA_008038995.1 Haliotis laevigata | reverse complement strand
CAGTTTGACCTATAAAACCAATTTGACCAAAGGTTTGACACTGTTAAGCTGTTTGACCAACGTCACAAGTTTCCCCTCATTCATCCTTGGTCAACGTCACATGCTCCCCTTATAATTCGACAATGAATCCACTGATCAAACGGCAAAGTCGACAAAGAAAATCTCTGATTTGGAAACAGGTTAAAAGGTCATATGTGGAATAACTGTAGACACGTTTGCCAGTGAGTTATGTTAGCTTTCTGCGTTTCAATGTTAATTTGGGGCGTATATCACACTCAATGAACACAGCTGGTGTACCAGGTCTATAAATACTTGAGTCGTCATGATTCAAATACATCAACATTACTTCCCCTACTCATCTAATTACACATCCCTTCATGTCAAGTTGATGACAAAGGAGTGATAATGTACACAAAATACCTTAAGAAATAAAAACATTCTTAGATCATATTTTACCTTGTTCAACAACTGGACTTAATATACACACTTTGCTGCAGATCACACATATCACAACATTATATCTAATAAACAAGGGTGTGACGGTCTTGTGAATACCACAACAATATACTGTGACTCAAACCACTTGTCTAAAGCCTGTATCGCAGGGATGGTTTCAATATAAAGCCAGACCAATTTTAATTCTTGTTTTACAGATTTTTGTCCTCACAATACCTAAAGGCAGGGAAAAAAAATAAAAATAAATAAAAATAAATAAATACTAAAAGTACTTTACTGTTGGCAATTTATGAAGTGTATATGGGGTAAAGCACAATCTAAAAAAACATTCTTGTAAATTTACCTGCTTGACCAATAAAACATTAGGATTTTATTTTTGGAGCGAGGAAAATTAACTTTTATTTTTTTATTTTTCTTGAAAAAATATGACAGGTTTATCCGTAAAACAAGAAATAAAATTGGCCTGGCCTAAGTAATTAAAATATTTCAAGTAGAAACAATATACAAAAAGATACTTAAAAAATTGACAAGGAGTTTAGGATTATCTGTTTTGACCTGAATAAATTTTATAAATCTTAACCCTTTCAACCTTGAACTTTAAATATTTAATAATGAAGCATAAATTCTCTGTAACTGATTAGCAAGTAAACCAACTTGTTAAAAAATCTCTTTTATTTGAAAAAGGGAACATGACTTCGCCATATACGTATCATGATCAGTCTTTTTCAAAACTATTTCAGACCACACAATTATTTTCCTCGTGTTAAGAGATCCACCAAATTGATTTTTCAATAATTAAACTTAATAGACAATAATTACATCCCATCAAATCGCCTCTTGCTGATTTCTGTCACACACATACTTGAATCATTGGATGTGATGATCATGAAGATTTATGATTTATGATTCAGCTTCTGAGCTTTGTACATATTTTAACAACACTCCTTCAGATTTGGGCTGATTTTTTAAATTATTTTCTCAATGAAGCTGCTTTGGCTCAAAGAATCCATACTACATAAAACAACCTGTTCTGGAATAATGATGCTGACTCATCACAAATCATGTACAGGATGTCATGTTGCCAAGGCCCTAATACTACTGAAACAATGGACCACTGGGCATAATGATACCCATCAGCATCGAAAGAAGCAAATCAGTGGGAAACAAGCCAATCACTGTCCCCTACAAATGTTTCTTCTGTTAAAACATCGAGTCACTTCGTGTTTTGCACTTTTTGCCATGTCAGCACGCCAAGAACAAAGAATCAACAGCTGACACAATCTTGTCTACTTTCAAATTTCATGTCATCATTGATCATAGCTGTTCTCCCGTTTCATACCAAGGTATGCTCCATATGACGAATACTGAACATATTCATAATCAATAATTATATACAAGACATCCATATCTCAATGAATTCTTTCCATGTGTATTTCATGAGGAAACCAGCAGCTGAAACATTACACACTGTGGTTAGAGAGTAACACACAATGCATTACACAGTGGTTAGAGAGTAACACACAAGGTCCAAGCTGTCTGCAGCTGATAAAGCAGGTTACAGTCAGGGTAATGTTAGAACTGATGCAGGGGTAGTCACTGTGCCAATGATATGAGATCATTCAGCATGATTCACAGTGTTTATACATCCTTCAACCTGGATCAATGATTCCTCTTGCTAGTCATAGGCATACCATCTCCCCACCTTTCTGGGTTCTTCTATTTTAGCGTAATCTATTAACATGGTTCCATCTTTTGAACTGGAAACACCTGCAGGCTAGTAGCATTTACATGAGTTAGTAAGAGTTTGTGTTGGTTGAGTCTCCTTAAACAACATCACAGCATGTCTACCAGACCCTAGAATTGGTCTTCAGTAACCTATGCTTGTCGTAAGAGGTGAATTATGGGATCGGGTTGTAGGGCTGGCTGAATTGGTTGACACGTCATAGTATCCCAATTCCGTAGATTGATGCTTATGTTGTTGAACACTGGATTGTCTGGTCCAGACTCGATTATTTACAGGCCGCCGCCATGTATCTGGAGAGAGTGAGTAAGTGAGTTTAGTTTTACGCTGCACTCAGCAATATTCCAGCCTATGACAAACAAGAGGAATCATATCCAGTGATCAACAGCATGAGCATCAATCGGCGCAATTGTGAACCGATGACATGTGTCAACCAAGTCAGTGAGCCTGACCCCCCCGATCCCGTTGGTCACCTCTTACAACAAGCATGGGTTACTGAAGATCAATATTCTAACCCGGATCTTCACGGGTCGATGTAACTGGAATATTGCTGAGTGGGATGTTAAACAATCAACCAACCAGACCCTAGAGAAACAAATGTATAGTCCTACTCAAGTCTAGAATTATTCTTTTAAGTATAAATTGCCTCAGCTCTCCAGAAACCAGAAATTAAGGATTGTTTTGGACCCATTTGACAACCATCCAGACAGACAGACAGACAGACACACAGGTTGACCTCAGCCTGAGTATGGCGAAGTATGCACAAATATGGGATACAATTCTACACCTCTTGGATTCTGATATGCAAATCTAAATCATCATGATCAATGATGATTACAAGCAACAGTTGAGGCTCTTTTGAAGATATCACTTCAGAATCAAACATGACTTTACTTGACTTGCAGGACTCAGCACCCAAGCTTATCACAGTGACCAAGTACTTCAAGTCTGTGACCCACTGACCTGTATTGTAAGCAACATTTCTTCTTGGTATGATCAGTAAGATAATAGCTGAGAGCTGGTCATTCACTGTGCTCCTCATCTAACGTCCTCACAATCACCTACCACTGTGACACATATCCCTACTTTGCCTACCTCGGAAAAAACATGGTGCAAGAGACATATTCTACATTTACCCCGGAACATATCGACATAACACTACATGAGAAAACAATCATGCTAACCTCATCTATCTCCTTGCCTGGTGAAACTAATATACATTAGGTAAACATTAGGGATTACGTTTCACCAGTACATTTAGGATCGAAAATATCCTCAGACTATGAATACTGAAAATTACATATTGTGTATATTATCGTCGCTTGAAAACACAGGGTACACTGGAGCGCTAATGTATCGTTTCAGCCCTTGTGACACATCTACTAAACAATCTCTGACGACTTCAACAAATTAACAAATATATTACTGATTAGTTAGCCTGTATTACTGATAATCATAAATTCATTGTTGAATTGTTGTTTCATACCTAATGATTATTCTTAATATTTAACCATTCATGAAAACAAAGCATTACCATGATCATGATGATAAAGCACAAGCATACATTCCTCATGATCATCACCATGCAGTAAATCTGGCATTTTAAGTTGCATGATTTTAAGTTACATGATTGAAAGAAATAATTAAAACTATTCAATTAATAATGCTGTTTTTGAGAAATTCTTGTACAATATCACTGGTTATAACAGATGATTAAAATAAAAAGAATTTTTTTAAATATAATATGAACATTTCCTATCACAAGTTGAAGTATTAAATTAATTTGTTTTATAAAACACTACACCTGTACTATCTTGCAGCTTTATACTAGTGAATGAATTTAGTTTTATGCTGCTTTTAGCAATATCACAGTGGGAAACACCAGAAATGGGCATCACACGTAGCTTAATACTAGACAATGACTGTTTCACTGTTATCCATGATTTCAAATACTAGACGATGTGAAACAAGTCTCAGGTGAAAAAAAGAATTTTTAATCACAATAATCTTTTCCAAGGATGTAATGTGTTCAATAAAAACCTGCACTTCAGGTCATGTTACACTCCGAGAGACAGCACTAATGATTTCAGGAGATCGGAAACACAGCCCAGATCATCCGTTGAATGAGAATAAAGATATATCGAGAGCTGATACGACAGCCTGTGTTGACATCAACCCATGATTTGCCATCTGAATCTGGTAGTTATTGATCTTGAGAGGTGGGTTTCTGTCTGTCAATAACAATGCCCTGACAGATAGTAGCCAGTCATGGACTCCCTAAGCATCAAACTATTGGAGGGTGGACGTTTGATTGCTGATGTTTGACAGCAACCTTTATCATGTGTTATCCCTAATGGTATTACTGACCATGTTATTTGGTTTACTGACCATATTATTTTGTTATTACATACCATGTCAATCTGGGCTGCTCTGGTCAGTTACCATCTTGTGTTTTAGATGGCTTGTTCCTGATCAACAGCATCATTATCTTCATTAACTTCAGAATTGTGAGGGATTTATTGTGTTAGAGTGTATCTCTGGTGTTCGAATTCAAAACTGAAGGTGGTTCTGGAGTTTGATATCTTCCATTGAATGAGAGTGAGTGACTATAGTTTTATGCCGCTTTTAGCAATGTTCCAACAATATCATGGTGGGGCACGCCTGAACAGGGCTTCACACACTGTACCAATGTGGGGAATCGAACTCAGGTCTGTGGCATGATGAGCGAGCACTTAAACCACTAGGCTACCCCACGGAGCCCAGTGAATCAGAGGGAGTGTGGGTGAGTGAGATAAAATTTAACATCACAGCAACAAAAACAAGTTTATGTACACATAAATGAGTCAAGAACACATAAAAATATTTTTTTGTTTTTTGGGGTCACACACAACAATATTTGAACCTTTTTACAACCTACAACCTAACATTTTCCAATGACGGGACCCTTGAATTTCATGCTTAACTTGGAAGAGCAAAAGAAGGAAACACACAACCATGTATATTAACTTATATGTGTGAAAGGTTAGATCAAGTTTATATCAGCTGCTGCCTTTGATGAAATTGGATCAATGTTTTACCGTAAGTTTGCTAGTCCTGTTACATAGAGTAACAATATCCTAAGAATTCAAACATGATTATCCATGGCAGCAAATAGAAACTGGCATGAGTCATGTGGGCCTTGCAAACTACCTATGGTATCAGGGCTAGCAGAAAGTAGTCATTAAAGGTTTGCCATGTGCTATCATCAGAATGGCTAGTGAAGTAAAACAGTTTCTGTTGCTGCAGGTGAACACCAGCTTATAAATTATTAGGTTCATACTTTGTCATGATGATTACAAATACATGATGCATATTGAAAGAAACACTTTGAAACACCATTCGTGAACACTGCCCGAGGAGCTCTGATGTCTGGTTGAATCTCATGGAAATCCAATCTCCTTTAACTTCTGATTTACTTCAGTTGTACTATATTTGAACTAACAACATAACACACTTTGGTTTGTTTGTTGTTTAACGTCACACTTAGCAATATTCAACACAATCTACTATTCACTAGGACAAGTAAATGTTTTTGACTGATTGCCCAGGAGGCTGGCTGGCTGGCTGGATGAGCATGGTTTTACGCCGTTTTTAGCAACATTCCAGCAATATCACGGTGGGGGACACCAGAAATGGGCTTAACAAATTGAACCCATGTGGGGAATCGAACCCAGGCCTTCGGCATGACGAGAGATCACTTTAACCACTAGGCTACCCCACCGCCCCGCTTGCCCAGGAGGTTAAAGACTTATTCAGCTGTGTGAGCAGGCATCTTGACCATCTGCTAAATGATGATTAATAGTAATTTCAGGGTTCAAAAGTAATACAAGTCTGCCAGTGCACGCCTAATTAACTTCAGGAACAACTAACCACATGTTCTGTAATGGAGACTCGGAAGCAGGTCATAATTGCAGAATACCATTATTATTTTTTAACCGTGATGAAACAAGAAAATGAAACAAGCTCTGTCTATCGAATCACTATGAATGAAATTCTAATTACAGGCCACACAATCTGTGATTTAAGAACTAATGCTCAACTGCCATGAATTTAATCAACCATAAACAGATCCTTCATCCTAATACACAACATGAGAGCCAATCTAAGGAAACCAAACTAGGCTCTGTCTCAGTACCACAAAGAATGAGTAATGACTGAACAACCGTGCTGCACAGATCAAGCACAGAACCATTCAGAAAGTTGCACTGTTGAGATGGGTAATGTGTACAGCCTTGCTCCTCTCTGACCTATGCACTATAAATAGCCAGGAGAGGAACACTTCCCAGCCCAGTTGCATAGCATGCTGAAAGTACAAGCCCTGAAACCTGTCAGTAATCTGCCTGCCTGCCTGCCTGTTGCTGGTGCTGTGTGCTGGAGCTTCACCAGTCTCATCTCTACTTTACCATACCCACTACTTGCATGTCTAATATAACACACTGTTCCTGATTCCACAGGTACCAGGGCTTCTCGTGTTTCAGACTGAAGGAGAAGTCGTTCTGAAAGTACTGTACAAGCCCGAGTATGCATTCTTTGCTGATGATTGTTACATTAAATGACTACATAAAATTAACCATCAATGTCCTAATGACAGCCCTAATCTTAAAAGTTAAGGCAATAGAGACTTTGATTCAGATACTTCAGCTAAAAGTTCTGAACGCTAACCTGCATGTAGATTGGTCAAGTGTATTAGAAGAAGAACGTGGTGTAATAACAAACTATGTAAACAGTCACCTTTCTTCAAAGGGAGCAATAACTTAAGATTCACCTGTCTCCTGAAGATGATTAGGACTTTGGATATACCTCAATTCAGATATTTCAGCAGAAAGTTCTGAACTCTCATCTGCCTCTGGACTTGTCACGTGTGAGAAGAAGTAATTGGTATAATAACTAACCAGCTGAATTAATACCTTTCTTCGAAGGGAGCAATCAGTTTACGTGTAATCTTGGCAACAACCAACTACCTTGACAAGTCTTAACAAGTCACCTTTTTTCCAGTGATATGGTCTCCAACTAAATCATGGTTACATTTGATAACATACTGCTGTCAGACCAATCAGAATCTACCATTCCAAAACAACATGACAGCATTCTAAACTTTACTTAAAGCCTATCTGTCAGGCCAATCAGATTTTAATTACCATGACAAAATTTTGAATTTCTGTCTCAGTAACCTTTACACGATTCTCTAATCTGTCGGAATACAGTCAAGGCATGTTTTTCGAATCTGTAAACATGATAAACCCCATGATCAAAGATTAACCTTCCAGTTTCTCACCTGTACTAACCATGGCGAACAGGTATGAGCTTGAAGTATTCCTGGAAAAGTGCATCATGGGTAGAAGCCAGCTAGCTTTCGATCTGGATGCCTCGGCTGTTTTACAAATGACTGATTAACAATCCAACAGTGCTGACTTTCTCGTGGAAAACTTCTCAAAAAATCAATAGAGCAATCCAGGTAATACTGCACTGACCATTATGTCAGCTTCCTAGAATGTCAGGCATCGTGAAACATCGCTACTTGGCTGTCGGCACTGTCGGATGAATATTCATATAGGCTCCGTAATGAGAATGCTATTCAACCTGTCCAAAAGAACGTATTATTGATTTAATGCTTCAGCATGTTTACATGGTACCTTGAGCTGCTGGTTGAATGTGAAAAATTGGTTCAAAATAACAGGTCAATAACGTGATCAGGAAAACTGATTCGTCAGCAATTACGGCATAAGTAGCGTTTATCTCCATGTCATTGCCAGCATACAGCAATACAGCAACAACATCGCAGACTGCAAAGAATGGGGTCTGAACAGAAAAAACAGTGGTTGATAGCATGAACAAAGATTCCCTCCATGATATGCAAAATGTCAGCTCACGCTCTCTTATCACCTTAACTCCATATAAGTGAGTAAGCTTTTAGCAATATTCCAGCAATATCACGACAGGGAACACCAGAAATGGGCTTCACACATTGTACCCATGTGGAAATCGAACCCTGGTCTTCAGTGTGACAAGCGAATGCATTAACAACTAGGCTACCCCACCTCCATATAAGTTCACTTGTCAGGTAATAATGTGAGTGGAGTGAGTGAGTGAGTTTAGTTTTACGTTGCTTTTAGCAATATTCCAGCAATATCACGACAGGGGACACCAGAAATGGGCTTCACACACTGAGCGCATGTGGGGAATCGAACCCATGGTGAAATACTGCCAGGAAAACAGGGTCAAGATGACCAAAGACATGTTGGTAAAAATATACGTCATCCATGGTATTATCATAGAGGCATTTTCAAATTTCAATGAGTCACGTTCATATGTTGATTTGAGATGAAAAGATACAAGGGAGATTATTTCTAGATAATTATAAAATGTGTATTCACAGATTATTTCTAAGCTATTAGCCAGAAGTGCAAACACAAATTAAGGCTTATATCATTGACCTTTATCAGGGCCAAAGTATTTAACTCAGTAAGCTACTTACACCATCTCAGACGGTCAAAGTTCAGGCACTGGTCATCTACCCATAGGGGCCTGACCACCAGGGACAATAGTCCCTCCACTGCACTAATGTCCTAGTTCAGTGACAGGTGTTATAGTCAGTCCAGCACCAGTCTAGTGGCGACCTAAGAACAACAATATTTGGCCTTCTCCAACATCTGTAGTATCTGCGATTACTGTGCCCCCCTATAAGGTGTTCCCTGTTCAGTTGCAGCTTAATATGGTAGAACCGCTTGGTGCTATGGATCATCTGGTATGATAAGTTTCAATATTCCCACAAAAAACACATACATTCTATTTTAGTTTCATCATTAGGTTGTTCATTGCCACTCAATCATTAATGAAATTTTTTTGAACACAACATGTATTGTGTATATGAAAAACCCAATTCTATGAAATTTCCACCATCCCAGGGATTGCACTATTACAGTAAATACAGTATTAGAAAATCCATGACTCTTGTTTATGGAGCTTATATCTTCATCCAGCAATTGACATACCAGAGGATGTGCCATAATAAAGTTCAGTCTATTTTGCAAGCGCAGAATAAGGCAAGTATCAGGATTTCAGATGGCGAATAATGAACCTCGGAAAAGGATTTCCTGAAGGAGAAGCATGATTTCCACTGAGATGTGAGATGCAAGTACCCTGGACTGACAACACAACTATTTTTCCAACTTAACTACATCAACCACCTCACAAGACTTCTATCCTAGTAGTTATCATCAACTCAGTAATTTTGAACAACCTGAAATTCTGGTTTATCCACCTCCCCAAACCAATCTCGAAAACACTACATGAAACAAAATGACCCATCATTACAAAATACATTCTCGTCATTTTAACACTTGTGCATGCATTCAAGACAACCTAGTCTGGCCCCAAATATAACCACCAACTGAAAGTTAAACTGAATTGTAGCAGAAGGTGACACTGGCAGGGTCTGAAACTAAAAGTGAGTGGGTGAGTTTAGTTTTACAACGCTTTTAGCAATATTCCCGTAATATCACGTCGGAGAACACCAGAAATGGGCTTCACACATTGCATCCATGTGGGGAATCAAACCCGGGTCATCTGTGTGACGAGCGAATGCTTTAACCACTGGGCTACCCTACCGCCTCTTGATATTAAGAGGTCCTGGATCTTTAACATGCTAAAAGTTTGCACCACAAGTATTTGAATGTGATAGTTAAACATTAGGGATGTGACAAGAGTGAATATAGTTATATGCTGCTTGAACATATTAAAGCAATATTCCAGCCGTATCACGGCGGGACTGTGACAAGGACCCGTGCACATTTTTGCTGAACTGTGAACCCTTTGTTATATTCAACCACAGCAACTCATGTTCAACAAGTGTGAAGTAATAGGAATAGTCCGCTCATATCAAGCTCATATCAAGGCACATTCCCTGCTCGCGGCGCTACGTATATATTACTATCCCTGTTCATAGGACATTATCGTACTTTCCGATATGTTTTCAACTCCCTGGGGATCATACAGCCATGCTGTTAGGAGCATTGAACTAAGCACTCTCATTGCCAGCACATCCTTACGGGTACCCATTTTACAGCTAGGTGAACCGAGACAATGTGGATTTAAGTATCTTGTCCAAGGATACTACGCTACTGGCCCAACCCGAACCTAGGTGCCGCCACCGGGGATTGAGCCCGGGCCTTCAGCATGATAGGCAGACGCCTTAACACTGTACTATTGCACTCCACAAGCGGGAAATAATTAGACTTCAATGAAAACAACGAGTCCAAATAAGGTTTTTGCTACAACCATACCTTCAGCTAATACACCTGACAATCTTTGGTTCCTCCTTCTCAGCATTAATGGATAAAAATGTGGGCTATAGGTGACATATCCTGATGAG
>VKKT01005084.1:73083-83239 GCA_008038995.1 Haliotis laevigata | reverse complement strand
ACCATTATTAGGTCAGTATTACTACCTGATCTAATTACGACAACCGAAAAACGAAGCTCCCTTTGGCCCTCATCATGTGCGTCACTGGAGCAAAAACGGGAAATTAGCTAATCCCAATGTCGTAAACTGTCACGACAACCGTAAAGCGATATGCTATTTCCTCTTCGCCCCGATTGTTGATAGCGACATCGATATTTGAAATTATTGATCGACTAGGGTATTACTACCTGTCGTTCTCTCGTTAACCCATGATTAAGCACCGAGCGGTCAGGTGTAATATAATAATCATATTAACTTAAGTCGGATTCGTCTCTTGATTTGCGACTGCCTCGAGTAGGTAAGCAGACGCCAGATTGATTTTCATCGAGCTGGCCCAGATCGCCATATGCCATCCTGACGAGGAACGGTGACGATTTCTGATCGGTGAGATCGTGAAAGGCGATAAGAATGATGAATTAGAATTCTCAAACCACCGTCTTGACAGGAGAAGGGGATTCAGACATTGAGAGTGTTATGTCAAGCACTTTCAACAAGCTTTTAATTAGGCACTTTAGGTTTTAGGCTTTTCATGCTCCGCTTTGATGTGGGAAATATTATCGTTACTCAGTGAAATATGTGTGTTTGGTTCTGGGACGTATATGTTGGGTAACTGATACACCGCGAATGAGATACAATCTACAGCGCCACTTCAGCACATTGGACGGGGTAAACATGAGACACGTGTCTTGGGCTTTCGGCCGAGGCCGTGTCGTAAATAACACTAATAAAATACTTCTTGGAAATATAAAGCACACGTGGTACTTTGACTGGATGGAATAAATATCTGCCCTTCCTCACCGGAAGAAGAAGTTCGTGGTGGCGGCCATCTTGCAACAGAATAGTATCCTGGACGGATATGAAGCGTGTGGATCTTTGTGTGACGTCATGTCGCACGTGATCATAAATTATAATAAATATTGTCCTCGTGTTGTGAATAAATAGTCTATGGTCTGAGGGTGATTTCAGTTTCGTATACAATTCCTATGTTCGCACATTTCACGTATAGTTGACAGAATGCTAACGGATTCCTTCAACACACAGTTCGTCTGTACCAGCTCTCTACTGAACTGTTCGAAACTTGCTGGTGTCGTATCTTGTCGCCGGATGTTCTTATACGCAGCTTCCGCCATCTGCAGGAAGTTCATTTCCATCATGGAGCATGTGCATTTCTGTTTTTTGGTTCTCGGAGAAAGTGGCACAGAGTTTTCTGACGATGTATCACCTGCAAATGACAATTGTTACACTGAAGAGGAGGTAACTCTTACATTGTTCCCGAAAATAAGCGAACATAGGCCTCAATATCAACAGTTGCTGAGTGTTTTTTAGCGCCGCCTTTATCGATAAGTTAGCCACGCTGGAACCGGATGAAATTTTATCCTATGTCCTGATAATAAGAGGTGACTTAATAAATCGGTTGATTAAGGTGACTCTGCTGCTTGCACTATCAGTCACTTGATTGTTAGGTCCAGATTTGATCTTAAATGGACGTCGTTATATAACCGAAGGTGGACAAACAAACATTTCTGTAAAATCTGGTATGAGTCCAAATAAGCAAACACGTGGCATCCAAACAAAAATAGTGCACATACCAAATTTCCTTTTCTTTGTCATTTCCAATCTTTCTCTGCCTGACTCCATATGTCGTTGCTGACGATCCATACAGTCGCATCTGTGATGGTCGGGGAACGGTGAGGGCGGTGTGGGTGTGGCCCAGGAGGGGGAGTGGAGTGGACGGTCATGGTAGGTGAAGTCCCGGTCGAAAAACGCCCGGGGGTGTTCGGGACCAGGGGACCTCTTGTCCCTGTATGCGTAGTACATTGGGTGCTTGTCGGTGTCTCGGTGGCGGTCAACGTACACGTCGTCGTGGGGCTCTGGGGGTACCCGGTGGTACGTATCTGGAAGGGCAAAGTACGTGTATAAGCATAGTAGTAGTGGTAGTAGTACTAGTGGCAGTGGTAGTAGTACTAGCGGTAGTGGTAGAGGTAGTGGTAGTAGTAGTAGTGTAGCAGTAGTAGTGGTGGTAGTAGTAGTAGTGGTGGTAGTAGTAGAAGTAGTAGTAGTGGTAGTAGTAGTAGTGGTGGTTGTAGTATTAGTAGTGATAGCAGTGGTAGTAGGAGTAATAGTAGTAGCAGTAGTAGTAGTAGTAGTAGTAGTAAAGGACGCTGGAGCAGTAGTAGGTGGTAAGAATTCGTTAATAACACCAAGAGTTTTCGTTGCATATACTTATCCTTTCTTAAAACCGGGCTATATTTTTCTTTCAAGAAATTGTTAAATTATTTTGTGAGTTGAATCTGAATGTCAGATATAAAAAAAAACCACAAGGACATTTTCTGGAACGGCAATCAAATAGACGCTCATGTAGCCACGTGCACAAAGCGACCTCATTACATGATCGTAACTCCCATACCCTAAGAGAGTTTTAGCGCTAAGGTCTCTTTGTGCAACGGGTCCCACATCTACCTCAACCTATCGGTTTCTGTTTTTCAAAACCTAGTCGTTCTTACCATTTCGGATAACTCTGTATTCGTTTTCAATTCCCGCAAACAGTTGCCTCTTGATCTTCTCCGACATGGAATCTCCAGATTGTCGATCTGGATCTGCAGCTTGGCGAGGAGTCAGACTCGCGCTCTCGTCGGCAACCTTCTCATAGCGTAATGGCGGCTGTAGCACTTCCGGTACACGTTTTGGCGTCGACTCAGTCTTGGATTTGAGAATCTGGAATTGTATGACAGAATATTTAAGGTACCATACATGGTATCGTTCCCTTCTGAGCAACTTTCATCCCATGAGGCCAAAAATATTTTCGCGTTATACACGAATAATATAAATTGGCCTGACCCTGCAAATTCATGCGTTATTCAGAGTTACATTTTCGAAAGTACATGTAACAAGAGAAGACGGATAGAAATGCCGTTATTGCTTGTAGAATTTAGGATAGCTGAAATAATCTAGCTGACACTTGTTATTTGAAAGTCTACATTTTTGTTTCTGACATAATACGGTTAGGTGGAATTGTGAAAAGACATCGAGACTATATTCGCAGACGCCCTGCTTTTAACAGCGTTGTTGAAATTCATGCGCCCATGGGCATCAACCGTCCCCTTTGTCTGTGCATTTAATATGACGGTAAGAAATCCAATAAGTACTTATCCAGGAATTTGGGGTTTTTTTGCAACTGAAGCCTAAAAGGCGAAATAGGGCTGTGGCAGAGAGGCTAAAGCGTTGGCTTGTCACGTTGAAGAACCTGGTTTGATTCCTGGTAGTGTGAAGCTCATTCCTGGTGTCCCTCGCTGTGATATTGATGGAATATAGTCCTGAAAGTGGCGTAAAACCCTAACCATTCATTTAAAAGAACACTAAAACCGAAATCAATAACCGATCATCAAGGTTGATCGAACATGGATTTATTTCGAAAACACAAAAGTCATGCTTAACGACAAACCGTTAAATCTGTATCAGCGTTCTCGTGAGAACCAAAATATACTTCATCCGAGTCGTGCGTTGATACAGACATTGTAGATCACGTCCACAAGTCCTTAAAATATCGGCTATATTCTGAATAGAGTAATCCATACATGGACGGCCATGTCATGGGGAGGGACTCAGTCTCTGCGACGTCCACCGTTGCACACGCGTATCACTTATTCACCTACCCGGCGATGGTGGAAATACCGTTGCTTGGCAAGATCGAAGCCACCTTGCTTGAAGAATAGGTTCAGGACAAAGGCCCGTTGAAGGCTTTGTGCATGCTCACAATACCAAGACGATGGCTGCGATATCCAAGTACGTTTTGTTTAAGCATGGTTGGGTCTTTTCCGTGCCACCATCGATTGCAGCGTTACGAACGTGACAAATTTCGATGAAGCAAACTGGGGATTTGGGTAAAATAAATATTTAGCACTTTAGCGTTGCATTGACGGTCGATGCTAGATAAAGGGGAAATATTGTTGACGTGTGACCTATTATCAAAGATGACTTTGTTGTTTTGTTGCTATTTCTGCTTGGTGCTGAAGGTACAAAGGATGCAGGTCGGGTGCGATGGGAGAGTGGTGATTAGTTAAAATGATTGGGTTATGATTTTCGTATCGTAAATCTGTCACCGAGGGTACAATCATGCACGTCGCCATAGTTCTGAATATGGATGACGACGCACAAGAACGCTAGTGTGCAAGGGGGTGCATGAATACCATGTTACTGAGTGTAATTGTGCATTACTATTGTGTTACTGGTGAGTTTGCATCAGTATTTGTTACTGAATGAGTAATTGTGCATCAGTTTTGTGTTACTTAATGAGTAATTGTGCATCAGTATTGTGTTACTTAATGAGTAACTGTGCATCAGTATTGTGTCACTGAATGTGTTATTGTGTATCACTATTGTGTCACTGAATGAGTAATTGTGTATCAGTATTGTGTTACTGAATGAGTAATTGTGTATCAGTATTGTGTTACTGAATGTGTAATTGTGTATCACTTTTGTGTTACTGAATGAGTAATTGTAAACCGGCATTGTGTTACCGAGTGAGTGTAATGAGCGGTTTTAACTATCATCGACTGTTTAATAGTTCAGTTCTAAATTTCACGGAAAATGAGAATACTCGAAAAGTATTTACTAGCTTCACAATAAACAGACTTGTAATTTGGACATAGTCCGGTGTGATGGGGAAACGCCCTAAGTGATGTAGGATTCTAACTTATTTTTGAAACCCCGAGCATCGGTATGCTGCTGACATACCTAGAAAGAAGATTGTGTGAACGAGAATTTGAACCCATTATCATAGGTCGGTTACCTCCCCTTAACGTCGGGCGCCGGGCAGGGTAACAACAAGTGCCATGTTTTACGTCATCTGATACGAAACGACCGGGCCTCAAACTACAGCCCGGCTTTCCTGCTAGACGTTCCCTACACAGGACTAGTCACGTGGTCCATGCAACGTTAAACACTCACTCACTCACTCACTCACTCACTTCCAGGACTGAAATACGTTCAAATTAACGTCAACCACGACTGTCATACCTTACGTCCATCAAGGAAATAATACGAATGACACGAGCGAAGTGAAAGATTCCAGTTTGAAATAAGATATTGATTCGCCGTGTCTATTTCACAAATTAACGTAACAAATAGATGGCCGGCCAATTACCCAGCAAGCCGACTGAAGATATCGATATTCTCATTCCTGTGACAACAATATCCTATCGAGTCTGGAAATGTATCTGTTTCACTTTTTCATGTCAAAGCAGTCTGCATTAAGTCGTTTCTTATGTTAAGTCTCTTTTTGTGCTAGGAATAAGACGGCTCTTTTAGTTCCGTGCACTTGCCCCCCCCACCCCTCCCCACCCCCCACCCCGTGATTGCTATTCACAATTGTTGTCAACACGTATTAAACAATATTGATTTCGTTTCAGTGAAAGGACTATTTTTTCGCCCATTACTTGTCACTGCAGCAACCGACAAACAAATCAACCAATCACAGCCTGCCATCTCACGTATGTATCCCGGAAGCAACGGTTTAAGCACGTGACTTTAAAAGATATGGACTATTTTTCACAACATAAAGTGGACAATTTGCACCCGAAATTACCCAGTTTGGGTGTTTTGTAATCATGATGAATCGCTGCATCTGGGGATGAATACCGAAAGATGAACGTGAAATTATTATGTAATCGCAGACTGTTGGAATCAAGTTCCGTCACAATACGGACACAATACCAATCGGGCTGGCAATAATGACTCGGTACTTGAAAATCTAAACTGTTTACGCGGACGTCCTGTATTTATCCAATTTCAAACAATATCCCTTTTTTATTTTGAATTATGATCATTTTATTGATTACATATTTCGTCTAAGAATGCATCGAGTTTAGTTCTCGTTTATTTTTCAAAGCTGTTGCAAGTACCTTTATAATGATGACGCATTATCCACTGAAGTTTTCTTAAGGGCGTGACCTTGAGATGATTTAAAGGGACAATAAAGCTCACTGCTTCATGTGCCTAAGAATTAATCACCGTAACTCATATTCGTGCATTTTAGATTATATGTCTTCGGTTCGCTTTCTACGTCAAATTCTACTTACGGCATTAAATATTAACTATGTTATTGATTTTGAAATAAGTTGCCATTATCCCTGAGCACGAGAAAAAATCGGATCAATTTCGTGATTTGGCAATTTGCGTTCAGTAATTGTACAAATTAGAAAATATATCCCCAAATGGATCACGTTTGGAGTTTTTGTTTTTGCAAGCTTATTGTTAGTATAGACAACGTATGATTATGATTTCACAATTGTGTAAATGTTGAGTATGCCTCCAGAAAAGAGGAGCGTGCAGCTACGTTCAAGGTTCTACTTATTGGTTCAAGGTATTAGGGGGATAAGACGAGGACTGGTCGAGTGAAAGTCAATACTGTGTGTGGTACTCATGTTAACCCGAGGCATAGCATCTCTGTGGGATAGCACTGTCACACGCACACGCACGGACGCACACACACACACATTGATATGTCCCAACCTCTCTCTCATGATCCGTTTTCGTTCCATCAATATAGGGGCGTAGGGATAGCCGAGTGGTTAAAGCGTACGCTTTCGTTTCGTTCGATTCCCCATATGGGTATAATGTGTGTGAAGCCCATTTCTGGTGTCCCCCGCCGTGATATTGCTGGAACATTGCTAAGAGCGGCGTAAAACCATACTCACTCACTCCGTCAAAATACTTTTTACGCTATATCATTCCTTGAACGAAAAGAGAATCATTACCTCTGTGTCTTTCCGCTCTTGCGTGAACCTGTCCGTCTCTGCTTGTCCTCGGTATTCAAAAACCTGCCTGGACCTATAAGAAAAGTCTGGGGATACTGGAGTACTTCTCGATTTACTGTCCGAAATGACCCATTCTGAATCGTCCTCAAACACGTTCCCGTCGGCTTTTGAAAAACAGTCTTCATTTTCCTTGCACGAAGACGTCGATGAGTTTCGTTCCTTCGGTACAACCAACACCCGAACATTTCCGTATCTAGAAACCAAATCCCTTTGAATTGCTTCCATTGGTATATACATTCCCCTTTGCACGGAATCCGATTTGTCCATGGCCTCGTGAAATTGTCGTCTGCCCGCGCTGTCGTCTGCTTCGGGTGTCGTCTGCTCACTTCATCAGTTGTCGTTTGGCGGGACCTTTACTGACAGACCTGAAACAGTGCACGGTTAATCTGAAATATATATGAGAAACCATTCCAGGTACCATTGATGTTAGCAATCTCCGGGGAAACCACGTGCAAAATGATGTCACTGACAATTGACCAATCGGCTGACGGATTAACCAGTCGTGGTTCTCGGACGTCCCATGCGCTTGAAAATTAAGCCATTAACAAGTAGCGCTTGCAGCGACACCAAACCACAATTACCTTGTGCGTTCTTACCTGTCATTTCCTACTAAGTCGGGTGAACTGTACTGCATACTAATCGATAAAGCTAGGGTCACGGGTATGCTTATAAATTATTCCCACAGTGTCAACGAAATAAACTGTCCATGGAATTCCTATACGTCTCGTGCGCTTGAACTACACGCGTAGCACGAGCTCTTTGCCGAAGGCATAACGGCAAATTAGGACCATAATCGATGGCGGATCAGAAATCATTTACTGGTTACTTGTGAACGTTATGACTAGGCTGTGAATTGTTCCCTGGGGGTCTATCTGTCCGTATGCTCCACAATACACGTAGGACATAATGCAATATCGCTTAACTATAAGCTGCAATAGACAACAGCTTGATTGCAATGTGAGTGATGTCGCAGTTGTCAATATCACAAGACCGGGACTACAGAGCATTGAAATTGTGATATTTACATCGGTATGTTGCGTGGGGCTTTGACATATCGATGAAACCAACAATGAGCGCCAGAGTGACGTTTTGAACATAGAGAATATCATATGAGTACCCATGTGATACTATGTTTACGACACGAGTGCCTAAATGTTGGTATTCCCCGAGTGAGAGTGAGGGATATACTGATATTTAGGCACGAGTGTCGTAAACATAGTATGATTGATAGGGGCACGAATATGATATTCTGTTTATTACCGAAGTCGTCATATTGAGGAAAATAAACCCAGATCTACTGGCTACCCGCCGTCGCCGCATGTAGAACGCAACGTAACTGAAGAAACGTGACGTCATAGCATTGTTCATGACGTCATGTCACAATGACAAAGTGATATTTTGACCTCAGGCTTCGTATGAAAAATATGAACCCGTCCACGGTGTGGAGGGCGTGGGTCTTTAAAACGATCACGCGATACCTCCTTCATGAGGGTTTAAACAACAAGGAAGTGTACGTTACGGCACGCTGCCGAGTCATCCAAGCACGTGGCTGTTAGTGAAATGTGTAAGCGTCTATTTCACTTGACACAGTTGCACAGCAGCCTGTCTGACCCCGCTCCCTGCACGCGTTGCTTGAAACAACAACATAGCCGAGATGTGGGTGGGGTGAGTGAGGGTTAGGGACGCTCTGTTGGTCCCCCAAAGGTTAGGGGTTGATATCAGATATCAGTACCTTGATACGGATTTCACTCCCAATTATAAAGCATGCGTCACAGTTCGTTTTTCGTCAGCACCTTGTCATGTGAAAGAAAGGGATGTGAATGGACAGATTTATTTATTTAATTATTTTATTTCATTTTTTTTTCATTTTTGGGAGGGGTGGGGGAGGGGAAGAAGAGGATGTGTCGGGGGAATGTGTGTTTGTGTGTGTGTGTGTGTGTGTGTGTGTGTGTGTGTGTGTATATATGTGTAGAGGGTGGGTGGGCGTTGTTGGTGTTACAGTTGGTCTTCAGCAACCTATGCTTGTCGTATGAGGCAACTAAGAGGATCACGTGGTCAGACTCACTAACTTGGCTGACACGCGTCATCACATCCCAAATGCGTAGATCGATATTCATGTTGTTGATCACTGGATTGTCTGGTCTCGATTAGTTATCGACTGTCGACATATAGCAGCGGACTAGTGCAGCGTTCAACAACGAACCAACGAAAACTAGCCCAATACTGACCCACACGCTACGCGTTGCGCAACAATCAACCAACGAGGCTTGGCGTATTTCGGGTCGTCACATGGCAGACCGCCCACACAACGTTTTTCCAAAGTCAGGTAAATTACGATGGAACATTCCATGCTACAGGTGCGACGAACACGTGGCTAGTTAAACCAGGTCCTGTGTCGAATAATTTACAGACTACCACCATTCCGCTGCCTTTCATTATCCCACAGAAAACGCTACGTTTTCAAAATAAACTAGTCTTTACATCAGATGTAGAATTTTTGATTTGCATGACAAGTTCAAGGTGTGGACATATTTAGCGCACCTGTACCTTATCGTGACGGGTTCTAAATATGTTCTTGACAACGAAGAATTTGTTTTCAATTGCCCGTATTTGCAAACTACCCGTGTTGACACTGAGCAAAGTGCACGCGTTGGTCTCACTCGGTGCAAATACGTCACGTGGTTCGTTGTTTCCCATGCCACAATCAGCTCTTAATTTAATATTTGCCTTCAAAACTAGATGGAAACAAAACTGAAACATTAACAACATGGGAATTAATTGTGTAAATTTACAATCCGTGACAGTAGGAAAAGAAGATCACAATCGGCCGCGTGCTGAAGAGCGGACGCGCGAGACACTCGCGTGGCAGACTAGTCTAGGAAGAGTTGTCCCCCTTATACCACGCCCGACAACACGGCCATCGTGTCGCGTGTATGGATTTCGCTCAAGACAGTCGGGACATTTGCGCAGTTTGTTAAGAAAAACCGACAGGTAATACGACGTATTTTATCGAAAGTTGTGCGTAGAATCCTAGTTGTAAATACTGGACAGGAAATTAGCCAATTAATCAATAACGCCGCCCATTAAGAAAAGTTAGTATATTACCTCCATTATTTTTACCGATGCTAATTAGACCATTAAATTATGCAAACTGCTACCTGTCTTGACTTGGATGCGTTGACTTTCGAATTTTCTGACATAAATTCCACTCGCGTTTCTACTGATTGAAGTGTATAGCTTTGTCTGTCGTCGTAAAATTCTCGGCGGAGAGAAATATCGAAGGGCTGGATGGAAGCTTCTGG
>VKKT01005084.1:44750-57331 GCA_008038995.1 Haliotis laevigata | reverse complement strand
TACACCAGGTGTGGTCTTTCTTTTGTACAACAGTACATGCAACAGTCAAAGTAAGCATAATTGTTATCACAGATTCGCCTTGATATCCCATTACAGGTTGTTAAGCATGTGTTGGAATGCATTCAAGTTCCGTATAATGAGTAGTTTATCGTTAACAACCATTGTCCATTTTAATGTCCACACATATCTTGGAAAGTTGTCAGCATTTCAAGTGTCTGTTTAAGGAACTCGTTTGTTCTGTCAACCTCTGTTTTAAACTGCTGAAAACTCTCTGCCGATGAATCTTTCCTTCTGATGTTGATGAAAGCGTTGGCTGCAAGTGTAATGAACCCCTGCTTTAGGTCCGAACACTTGCATGATCTGGTGCTGTTGGCAAGATGTCTGTGAATACTTTGTGTTTGGTGGTTTGATGTACCTGAAAAGAAGATATACGTTTATATATTACGCACATCTTGACTCTAAAGAATAGGCGACCAATTGAGAGCATACACAAAACGCCACGAATGTACTCGGAATCTTACTGGGCTGAAAGAGTCACCAGTGCACACTTTAGGTCCAAAACACGACTATGATATCCACATCACCAACGTATAATCACGTACAGCAACGATTGTCGCAAATAGTGACGTTGTGATCGTCGTAAAACGCGCGTAATATATGTGTGTACTCCTCCACAAGTCATCGACAGTAATCAGGGTCTTTGAAGAGCATACACCAACAGTGGGCTAATGGATGGGTCGTTCCCGTTACATGTCAAATAGTATCACATTCTAAGGCAGCCAAGCAATGTGACTGAACGAGTGACACAGGCAATACTCCTTCTTTTGATTATTTTTATCAAACCTGAAGATAACCTAGGAGTACCAAATATTTAAACGAGGTCTGAAAAGTTTACAAAACTTACACTTCAAAACCAAGCATGTGTAAAATTAAGTCAATGCACATGAAATTAAGTTGCAAGAACACAACAATATAAGCAAGAAAAATATTATTTGTGTTATAAACAGGATACCCTCAACACTTAATACAGTTGACCAAATTAGGTAAGGCAATCAGTGTGATGTTGTCAGAGCGGAAATAGTCGTATACATACCTGTTTCTAATGTCTGCGTGGGACTGTTACAAAGAGGCATCGGTCTGTCTGCTGTTGTTTGATGTACAGGGGTACGACAGGGCTGTATTCTTGGACCTTCATTATTCATGTTGTAGACGCAAAATTCTGATTTAGGTGTGAATCTAACATCTGATGACTCCATATCATAACGTAAGTCTCTCACGTGACTGAATTTGAATTCTGATGTTGAATCAGTCTGCTGCTCGTGGTTGGAAGAATCGAAGGATAATCTTTTCCTTGATTTTAGACACGTCCTCGGCACTGTACAACGAGACGGGCGGTGAATGTTTTCCAGGTGCTTTGTGTCGGTATAGCACCGGCGACGTTGGCAGGATGCAGCCTTAGTTGGAGTTGTTTCGTAAATGTTTCTCTGGAAAAGGAAAATACAAACAAATGTATATCATTCTGAAAAGCGCGTTTCTTTGATTTATCGCTGCATCCAGCAACATGGACCAGCGAGCAATCAGCTGGTAATAAGAAATCAACAAGTTATCATCATGCGACTAGCATTAGTTGTAGGGAACCTGTTGTGATTTCGACAAACAGCGTAGTTTTTGCAACACATAACAGCATAATGTATAAGATAAGATGGTCACTGTTCTTGTGGTCCTTTTACCGGGCTCAGAACTAACAAGGTTGCACGGTATACGGACGAATATCCGTTGTCATTAGATGAAATGTTTGTATTGATTCGAAAAAGGTATATGTTCGAAAGTATAGCGAGTAATACGAATGGAGTGGTATCGCATTGCATTATTGGGGTAAAACAGTGCTACCAAAGAGGCATTGAAACAAAATATAGGGGCGGTGGGGTAGTCAAGTGGTTAATCCGTTTGCTCGTCACGCCGAAGACCTGGGTTCAATTCCCCACAAGGTCACAATGTGTGAAGCCCATTTCTTGTGTCCTCCGCCATGATATTGCGGGAATATTGCTAAAAGCGGCGTACAACTAAGCTCACTCACTCACTCACAAAATATAACACTACATACACGTAACTAACTGAATATGTTAAATAACTTACTATGGTGGATTGATGGGGCTGCCATACGTATGCTGTAAACTGATCTCTTTGTGGACTACTTGAACTAACGCCAGCACCGTCTTCCCAACATCGTCCACAATCACACAAACCGCTATGCTTGGCATGGTAGTGATGAGGTCCATGACTGTACACGGGGCTTTGAGAATAATACCCATGATCCATAACACTGCCATATTCATCAATATCTACTTCCTCATATTTTCGCTTGGTGGGGGTTTTGTGGTATGTAGTGCGGTAATGATCAGGGCTGCCTCCAGTCAGTCTGTCCAGTGGGTCAGTGGTGCAATGTCCAGTGTGGTAGGCCATCGTCGTACGGGATGTATCCTGTAAACACAGTGAAATGCATATCAAACTTAAAAATTGATGAAATTAAAGTTAACGCTCATGCTACGCTAAAAGACAGAGAGCTTATTCCTCCATTCACACTCCACATTCGAAGCATTATTTTACTACATTTGTATGTCGCTTCCTCTCGTAGAATGAAACCAGCCTACACAAAGATATATTAACATTAAAGTAATATAATCACCACAACATACAATTACGATATTCGCAATGTGTGCAGTTATGAAACTGGGGGAAAGTATACATTGGAAAACTGGATTTGGCCAAATTTACAACGTTACCTAGACGTTATGCGACAGAAAACTGGTAACTTAAACTCAATCAGCCGTGACACCTGTATCAAATATATTACTTATGATAGACAACTTCTTGTTTGCTTCGTTTTTAGCCCCAGTGAGTTGGGAGATTCGTACGAGATAAATCTAGACTTGCTTCATTCAGAGATTTAGCGTTGCAGGGACGGCTAGGCATTAAGGAAAATAATGTGGTGCGGGTACTGCGAGACAACGAGGTGAGTTCTATGGATATACAACTTCTTAATATGAGCGACGTGTCGGTGTAGCTACTAAGACCGTTATCGGTTAACGGTGTTAGTAGCTACATCGAAACGTCATCATTTGCTTGATAACGGTGTTAGTAGCGACATCGAAACGTCGCTCATATTATATTAAAGAAGTTGTATATCCATTGAACTCTCCTTGTTGTTCATCTCAACAACTTGTAAATGCCACCCAACAAGACTGTGAGACTAGTCGAATTATTGTACTACCTTGGTTTTGTTCGCTCCTGATCAGAGCCACATTTCCTTATAAAACTATTTCTGTTCTGCTAATAGCACACATGGGGTAATATCATTATATAAATTACACCAGCAGATGGTGTTAACACGGGTCAAAATGCATGTATAATTTGAAGTACACAATTATTCCCACAAGTATTCCATTGTAAGGTACTCAAACACTTTAAAGTATAGAATGCTGAATTTATACTTTAAGACAACAGGAACAACCATGTGGACATGCTACATCTAATGCCATAAAGACGTCAAACATCAACGTACCATTCTTCGTATTGAAGCTATTGTCAATTATCATTTGCATTGTATGTCCGAACGCAGTCTTATTCGTAAATTAATAGCTGGTAGCACTGTATGCCATCGGTATATCTTACTTTGTCCGCATATCTGGACTTTAAAGAACAAATAAACTTTTTGTTTTTTGTACTCTTTTAACCATTACATATGAAAGACAATTACTATAAGTCCATGAGCTCAGCATTCAGTACAGCCTTGCGGCATGGCTAATCTTCCTACTACGATATTTTATCATTTAAGACTTTACCCTTGACATCACCAAATATGCCTTACCCTGTATCGCCTACCCGTTCCTCGGATATGTGACATGAAATCTACATACTGTCTTTATACCAGACTTTCTTGCACGATGCGTGATCAACAATTAGTCAGCTGCCCGTTTCCATGGCAACGGTGCTATTGTTTTCGGACTATTGTTCACGTAATGGTCAGCAACAGTGACAACACCGCTGTGCTAAAAGCTCATGAAAGTCATGAAACATGAAAGTCGTGCAATGCCCCCGTTACCGACGGATCGATGTTTGCTGGACAAGAGGTGCGAAAACTAGCCGAACACCGTACAATGCATGAAAGGAGCCGTTCCATATTACACCGTGTGAAAATGAGGCGTTGAGGAGTCGCTAATGGTCGACGGTGTGAGAAGTTTATGGGGGTCGGGTTGTTACAAACATTGTTTATTGCGTGACGACTTCACGGGACGGGTTTGTCGCGGGATGCCTTGATACATATATTCTTTGTGTTGAGATCAATTATTATAGGCGCGCAAGACCTAACGGGTTTGTCACGTGGTGGATGACATCACGTGATGCTTTTCTACGTGACAGTTCAATTAACGGATCGTGGCTAAAATTAGGTTTGAAACTGTGTTCACTATATCCCATTAATTTACAAAGAGTGTTCATTTTTGCATTTATTACAGAGTGGCCATAAACGCAGTCAATATTTACATTACTTTATGAATGTTTTTATTTTCAGCAGAAAATACAGATGTCGTAACATTTGTTAGCTCGAAGCGTCATCATCGAAATATACCCATGTCAATAATGGTTGTCAACCCCCTCCCCACCCAAACCCCACGCACACCTCACACACCCACTCCACACACCCTCTCCAATTAAAAATATTGGTGACAACCATTATTGGCATGAGTATATGTTGGTATATTTCAAGTTGATGCAGTATGACAATTCAAATTTTGATTCACCTCTTCCTTTGTATACTTGTATATGTGGGCCATGTTTTCGTATTTGTAAAGACAGTATATGCATTATATCCTACGGTAATATATTCACATATTTATCCTAAGGATATGAATATTGACCATAACCATGGCAACAAGACAGTCAAACCTATGTTTTAAAGAGAGACCCTGTCTCACCAGAATGCAAATTCTAGTACTTTTAGTTGATTCCCATCTGAGATTTTATTATGCAGTTAATATTTTGCTTAACGTGTAAGTGTCCTTTATTTGTAGAAACATTAACTGTTCTCGGAGACTGAAGTACCAGGCAGAAGGAACGGTTTGGTTTACATTTCTTTAGGATGACTTACTTTTAGGATATAATATCCAACTGCAAAAAATAAAAACGTTTTCGGAAAGTTCCACTGACACGTTGAAAATAGTTTTATATGTATTGTTACAGCAGGCAATTTTCAGAATTGTTATTTCAAAATCAAATTATTTTCATCTAAATGACACATGTAGAATATTTTATATTTGGGATTACACTTTCTCAGTCACGTACAGATTCTAGTTCTTTTGTTGGGTTCAGTCCCATCCGGGATTCGAACCCACACCCCTTATTAGGTGCCTACCTCAGAGGGAGTGTGTTCGATTCCCGGATGGGACTCAGCCGAACAAAAGTACTAGAATCTGTTCTTTACTGAGAAAGTGTAATCCCAAATATAACACGTTACATTTGAGCACTTTCTAAATGGCATTGTGTATTCATACATGACACATACATATTTACTGAGACCATGAGTGTTGTAAACCTAATCATAATACACTCTTACACTAATAACCATAACTAATATTGCGCCCTCAAAATTATTTTGACAAAAACAATCTGTTAACTTTGCTTGCATTGGTGAGGTACACTGTAAGTAGGTCTCCCATTTCAGTAAATGAAAGTTTGTGTTAAAATACTGGGGGAGGGGGGTGGGGGTTAGTATTTTTTCTTATTTTTGTTAAATGTCAAATGGAAAGAATTTTAAATGCGTATGTCAAAATTATTTCTTTACAAGAAACCCCTACACTGCACTGTATGTAACGTATTCTGTCACTATGGAATCTGGACTGATCGTACCGTTATGATTTCATGTGAAAAACTGTCGTGGTGGGAAAACTCGGAACCTGATAAAGTGTGAAAATATCAAATATCGTCATTATATTTAAGAAAACAATATAATCTGTATTTTCGATGACGACGATAAAGCTTGCACGCATTTTACCGGCCGTGTCTGCGTGATGGCTTGTGGTCCAGTACCTGCTGTAGTTGAGGCCGATGTCGAAGGATAATCAGGTCAAAATATTCCAACAAATATGGCCGAGAATGGCTTCACAATGACTTCTTTGATTGGGCAAATATGTATGGGCATTTTCCAACAAATAATGCTTGGCCGCACAATGTTATATTCATACAGATTATCGTTGAAATGTTAATTTGATGAATACCGACCATCGTTGATACAGATATGAAACAATTATCGATGATATATCTTGTGTTGTTTACCTATTAGTGTTGCTATATTTTACATTTGTGAAGATTATCATAGGTATTCCTGTTATGTTACCCGATTATCGTTGATATATTCCATTGATAATAACTGACTATCGTTAATATATTCCAGGATGTTTACCGATTATCGTTGATATCACAGTTATGTTATCCGATTATCGTTGGTGCATTCTAGCGATGTTTGCCGATTATCGTTGATATATTCCACAGATGTGTGAAGACAATAACATCATAAAACAAGAACCGGTATTCTCGGAATCAGTATACTATGTCTTTGTTGGGTACCGGGAACAAGGTTTCCGCGTAAAACACGCATGGCATCTCAGGTTCCCAATTGCGAAGAACGATGCTCATGCTGTTGATCGGTGGATTGTCTGGTCCATACTTGACTATTTACAGACCGCCGCCATATAGCTGGAATATTGCTGAGTGCGGCGYAAAACGAAACTCACWCACTGAGGTGGACYATAAAGGCAGGCTTWGACCGGGRCGGYACRAGCACCAAACACGCGGGCGCACACACARATATACACATGCATYTACAGWGACCTTCGACAATGCTTTGAATACCGAKGAGATTTTGTCTCCCCGAATACATYTRTGCTGGAAGTACGTSTTTGGGATAGCATAATAAYATCGGCCCATCAGATTCGACACRTTCGAGGTTAAATAATGATGYGTAAAGAAGCAATAAACATTTAATTCGAGAGAACCGTAAATTCGACGYATCGGTRTTTGAATGATACGTTSCTGATAGTTCATCGTCCGGATTAATRGGTACTTTGCGAAATATACTTAAAACAGWTTGTCAAAGAAAACGTATGGCAGTATGTACTTWCAGAAGCGTTTAGAATAACAAAATATTASACACAAACACATTAAATAAATACTTACCTCCAATATGCAACGTAAATATCCGACGTAAGCGAGTAAGTCAAATATGAAATCCCCTTACCCCTAGAATACCCTTTTACTGTTATCTGCCTGACAACAGAGAAGGAAACTGCAATCTGATTGGTCCAGCCTCAACCATTACGACAATGCGTAAGCTAATTACACCTTGAACGAACACGTACGTAATCTTCTCACAATAGGAATACCCTTATCCCGTTAGTTAATTAGGGTCTATTTAATGTGTCGACCCCTTATTTAAACACGGGATTCATTCAAAGGCGAGATTACACCATAGGGGTCTGATCTGACATGTCCAGGTGCTAAAAGTGCTTGTAACAGTGTTGTTATAACGGATATATATTTACTAACGTATTGTTTGCGTCTGGTTTGACAGTAATGAACGTTTCAAACCCATGTTTGACTTATTGATTCAGCTCGATGGAATCGTGACTTACGTGTTAGTTTCTAAATGGTTTTGAACTATTTGCTTAATGAAGTGAAACGTGTTAACGTTTACTCTGGCAGAACATAATTAGCCTAGTGTAGCATTTCTATTTAGCTATATTAGTAGTGTGTTAGGTAAATATGTAAATACCAAAAAAACCTCCTTGTCACTCAATAACATTTCTGTGAAATGTTAAATTCGTGACAGTGAAGATAATGTTTTGTGAATTAGTCTTACTTCATCAGAAAAACGACAGGGGCTAGACGAGTGGTCCCGGGGTCATAGTGCAGATAAAATATGAAAATATAATATACATGCAGATCATGCACATACAGCAAGAAGAAGAGGAAGAGTGGAATGTGCAATTCCGGACAAATTGAGAGACTGTCTTTCACAGAAGTGCCATAATGCAGATAGAATACCAATACATAACATATATACAGCACATGCACATACAATATGATTTTGTTTACATTCGCTCTCTTTCTCTTTCTTCAGTCGTGGTATTATGTAAACTTAAGACCATGTTATTCAAAACAACTGCTTGACTAGATCACACCGAAATGGACGAGGTTTTATTTATTCCTTCCTTCCTCCGAACTTTAAATGTTAAAATCAAAACGCTACATTACACCGGCACAGCAGTTTGCATTATCACACACAATATCGCTGTTTGATACGCCCCCCTTGACTAACGTATCCGATAAACATGCAGCCTTAACCAGCCATATTAAACCAAACGTAGCCTGACAAATGTTATCAAGCTGATCTGCTCGCTCAAGCCTACTTTCAAGTTGGACATGCAATGGCCATTGTTAGTAAAACAAACACGTCAAAACATTTCATTCACCCTCAGTAATACCCGTCCAGCATGGTCGACAATGGATTCGGACCCCGCTGGGATAATACACTCGTCATTTGTAATTCCAGAAATTTAACTACATTCCTCCGTCCGAATTCCCATACAAAGCAACTCAAATGTCCCCCTGTATGCTGCTTCATTGAATACCCTACGATCGACGACAATAGGACATACACAATAGATCGTTTATAATTATTCAATGTTGTTGAGCAGGTCGTAGCTGCGGTGAATTGGAGACGATAACAAAGATTTGTAGTGGCTTCGTGCAGGTTTCTTGCAGCCATGAGTAGGTTTAGAGGAAGGTGTATTGTTTGGGAGTAGCATTCAAGTGAAGTACAGACGTTAGCGTCACCAATAAAGATTAGGAGTGGAGTGCAGCAAGGACGCGGTCTCTGTCCGTATCTTTTAATGCATTGTGCTGAAATTATGCAACGGCGCTGTAGGGACAGCGTTATTTCCCTATGTGACACGTTAATTGCCGTCAGTTGTTCTAAGGCCATATACGACTTGAATTATGCCATTGGGTAATTACAGATTCATTTCCTTTCAAGACTCCAGCAATATTTGATGCGAAATAACAAGACGAGGTGCTTGCGTTCCCCACAACATCTTCGCTAGTTTTACATGAGCGTATATTATGACATAAATATGTATTTGTGCTTGAATTCTAATTCAACCCATTGTGATCGTAGTTTGCATTTTCGTGCGATGGACCAACATGATCCGATTATACGTTAACGTTACAATGATGTTAGTATTTATATTTTGTGACAAGTTGATTGGGAGAGTGGGAGAGACAGAGAGATGGGGAGAGAATTTAGAAAACACACAAGAAGACAGTTTATCTCAGTAACGGAAGACTATGTAAGCAAATAAAGAAAACCATGAAGGCTGATATCCAGGTACAGGTAACAAGGCTGATATCCAGGTACAGGTAACAAGGCTGATATCCAGGTACACGTAACAAGAAACAAACAAATTAAAACTTGTTGTTTTTTCTAGTTGCGCTAACTAAACTTCCAGGTGGGTCATTGCATACAACTGGGGATTGAGGACACGAAATCGAAATTCTTTCAATCTTTATAGATCAATCTAGGGAGTGAGTATGGTTTAACGCCTCTTTAGCAATATCCCAGCCGGGGACACCAGAAATGGGCTTCACACTTGGGATTCGCAATTGGGACTTGTTCTCGTTTGAATAAATTCCAATTCGTCTTAGCATAAATGAACAAAATGGTGAATTGGTATTTGTGCTACTATTTCATATAGCCAGATAGTTACCGGAAAGCTGCTCCACATTCACATACTTTGTACCCGTGAAGATCCGGGTTGGAATTGATCTTTAATAACCCATGCTTGTAAGAGGCGAGTAACGGGATCAGATAGTCAGGCTCGCTGACTTGGTTGACACATGTCATCGTATCTCAATGACGTAGATCTATGTTCATGCCGTTGTTCACTGGATTGTCTGGTCCTGATGCGATTATTTACAGGCCAGATAGCTGAAATATTGCTGAATGCGGCGTAAGACTAATTTCACTCACTCACGCAGGTACTTTGTCTGTGTCAGATTCAATCTAAACCGTCAATTCCATACCATGGCCATCACTGTCTTAGAGGGACAAAACGCCAAATAGTGGCATATAAAAATGGTTAAACAGTAATGAATGGATCAATGAAAAATCAGTGGTGAGACATTTATAAATGCATCAATGAAAAATCAGCGGTGAGACATTTATAAATGGATCAATGAAAACTCAGTGGTGAGAAATTTATACAGGGATCAATGAAAAATCAGTGGTGAGACATTTATAAATGGATCAATGAAAAGTCAGTGGTGAAACATATATAATCGCATCACAGAAAATCAGTGGTGAGGCATATAAAAATGGATCACAGGTGAAACATGTATGAACGGGATCACTGAAAATCAGTGAAATATTTACAAATGGATCACACAGAAAATCCGTGGTGAAAATGTATAATAGGATCGCTGAAAAGTCCGTGGTGAAACATTTATGAATGGATCATTGAGTGAGTTTAGTTTTACGCCGCTTTTAGCAATATCCCAGNAATATCACGACGGGGGACACCAGAAATGGGCTTCACACTTTGTACCCATGTGGGGAATCGAACCCGGGTCAACGGCGTGACGAGCGAACGCTTTAAACACCAGACTACCCCCAACGCCCCTATGAATGGATCACTGACAATCAGTGGTGAAATATTTGTGAATGGACCACAGAAAATCATTGGTGAAACCAGGTGCTCACGAAGACGGTAAATAAAAATTATGTCCTTCACGACCCTTTCCCTGAGAGGCGGTGGGGGTAGCCAAGTTGTTAAAGTGTTCGCACGTCACGCCGAAGACCCGGTTTCGATTCCCCACATGGATACACTGCGTGAAGCCCATTTCTGTTGTCCTCGGCCATGATATTGCTGGAATATTGCTAAAAGCGGCGTAAAACCCAACTCACTCACTTTCCCTAAGTCTGAAGTTGTACTTTTGGGCAGTGTTCGGAGAGAAATCTCAGAAATGTCACCGTTATGAAATAGATCCCTAATAATTCCCCAAATATACACATTTGTCCCCCTGGCGTCTGTTCCTAGTGGCCTAGAGGGCAGCTTAATATCCCGCTTCACGCCAGTGTTTGGCCATACAACGCCAAAGTTTTTCAGATAGCTTAGTCGAGTGTTTACACAGCTCGTCTTATGGCACTAAGCTACTGATATGTACACATCTGGGAGGCATTGTGATCACATTAGGTAAACTGAGGTTTAATCAACAGATCAAAAACACAAGAAAATATGTCCCGCATTATGGGCTTGGGGGATAATCCGTGTGTTTGGGCTGTTGTTGGGGAACCGTTGTTGGTCGGGAGGAAATACTATTTTCGCATTTGACTGGCACTTTTAGGCCTTCCGTGTTGTTAAAGTTTCGCGTCTTTAACATCAACCGGCATTATAAAATTATATAACAATGAAACATATATTTTGTCACTAATTGTGTCATATGATATGAAGTTATAAAACTGAGATAATTTGGTAATTATCGTTGAATTAATTTACGATGTAGATTGGGGTTATTAGCTTCGCAAACGATTTGCTGAAATTAATATAGATACAAAAGATGATTTAAACGTATTTTTATTCAATACATGAATATGTATTGGTGAACAATCTGTTTTAGCTTAACATATGTTATATTTGGGATTACACTTTCTTAGTAAAGTACAGATTCTAGTACTGCTGACTAGGAGCCTGACTCTGAGAATGTGGGTTCCAATCCCGGATGGGACTCAAACCAACAAAATTACTAGAAACTGTACTTTACTAAGAAAGTGTAATCCCAAATATAACATATGTTACATCTGAGCACTCTCTAAATGACATTGTGTAATCATGTTATAGCTTATACTAACACTGCTTTCAAGATAAAAAAAAGATAAAAAACTGGGGTTTTTTCGCGTTGTTATCTACAATTTATGTAGTTAGTATGTGTAAGTGTGAAATATCTGTTTAACTAAGTTCGGCCTAACTACAGTCTCAGTGGTAGGGAGATAGGAAACGTAGAAAAGGGACTTTACTGAGGAGAGATTAGTGCAGAAATGAGCAATGCAGTTTTTTTCTAAGTCCAAAACGACTTATTTGGAACAGGCCATGGCTTTTATGCAAATTAGTGTGCAAAGATATTATGTTACAAAGGACAATTTTTAAATGTCCACTTTGAAATTAAACTTAGCTTCATTATAAACGATAGCTGACGTAAAAAATACTAACTTTAATACTGCAACTATGAAGGATGTAGCTGCCATGGAGTCTCACTGTCGCTATCAGAGGAAACAGGTAGGAGGGGTCGTCTCAAAAGCAAATCCATGACGGGTGTCGGTGGTTGGGGTCGGGCTGGGGGTAGAGATATAAGCTGAGATAGGATAATCCTTTGGGGGAATTAAACTGGGAGCAAACGGCATGTAATAACAATTTACAAATAATATCCAGTCCTGTCGATCTTCGGGTAGTCATGCCACCTATATATTTTGAGAC
>VKKT01005082.1:42466-68396 GCA_008038995.1 Haliotis laevigata | reverse complement strand
TTACCTACCTCCAGCATTGTCTGTCCTTAGATGAAATACATACTGCATTTGACAGGAACTGATGTATCCTCTTCTAGTGACCCATGAAGATACAGGTTAGAATTCATCTTCAGCAGGTTAGGTGAGGTGGTTAGGTGGTTAGTTGAGGTAGTTAGGTGGGTCAGGTGGCCAGGTGTTTATGTGGTTAGGTGGGTCAGGTGGGCAGGCAGTCAGGTGAGGCGGTCAGGTGGTCAGGTGTTTATGTTGTTAGGTGGGTCAGGTGGCCAGGCAGTTAGGTGGTTAGGTGGGTCAGGTGGTCAAGTGGTCAGGTGTTTATGTGGTTATGTGGTCAGGTGATCAGGTGGCTAGGTGGTCAGGTTGTTAGGTGGCTAGGTGGTTAGGTGGTCAGGTGGTTAGGCAGTTAGGTGGTCAGGTGGTTAGGTGGCCAGCCAGGTGGTCAGATGGCTAGGTGGTTAGGTGGCTAGATGGTTAGGTGGTCAGGTGATCAGATGGTAAGGTGTTTATGTGGTTTGGTGGTTAGGTGTTTATGTGGTTAGGTGACCAGGTGGTCAGGTGTTTATGTGGTTAGGTGGTTAGGTGGTCAGGCGGTTAGGTGGCCAGGCAGTTAGGTGGTTAGGTGGTCAGGTGGTTAGGTAGTCAGGTTTTTATGTGGTTAGGTGGTCAGGGAGTTAGGTGGCAAGGCAGTTAGGTGGTTAGGTGGTCAGGTGGTCAGGTGGCTGGGTGGTTAGGTGTTTATGTGGTTAGGTGGTCAGGTGGTCAGATGATTAGAATTGGCCTTCAGCAACCCATGCTTGTCATAAGAAGCGACTAACGAGATCAGGTGGTCAGACTCGCTATCATGATTGATGCATGCCATCAGGTCACAACTGCATATATCTCAAGATTGTCTGGTCCAGTCTTGATTATTTACTGACTGACATCATATAGCTGGAATATTGCTTAATGCTGCTTTAAACAATAAATAAACAAAAAACAAACGACCAAGTGGGAATATTTTAATTTACCTTTTATTGTTTGATGTTATTATATACTTTAACACAAAAGTTTTAATACAATACTTTATTGTATATTAATACATGAGTGAGATATGTGTTCATCAAAAAGATGTTTCAAGTACAGTTTTATTCACTGTCCATGTAGAAGTATTTGTGTCATTAAACTAATTTAATATACATGATTAGAAATGCAATAGAACCAAGGTTGTTCCCAAGTTGCTCTGTTATATGTTGAGTAGGAAATAATAGCAATGCTACTCTAACATCTGGGCAGAATTTCAGCCACAATTCATGTGAATTAAACTAATTACACATTAAGAAACAGTGATGTATTCAAGATGGATAATGTTCCTGTACAGTAATTTCTAAACCTTTAATGTTTCCGTATTAATTGTTTTGAAGAAATATATTTGGAATAAGTATTTTTTAAGATATTTGTTTTGGAAAGACAATGTGTGCTAAAGCTGTGATGAATTAGAGCAAAATAAGTTAGTTAATAATGTCAGCTTATAATAGAAAACGTAATGGAAAAACTTTATGCCAAACCGTCCAACTTTACCTTATGGTAAACATTGCAATTACCATGACGTTCTGCTAACTTTCATCTCAACTTTAATAATGGGATGTATTATTTTCAAGCCTTTATTTTAATGAACCAGAAGAAGGAGCTATGTTTATTAATAATGAATAATTACTTTATCTTTTGATATTGACATGCTATCCCTTTTCTTCATCATCTGTTCAGAAGTGTGTTAATGAAACCGCATGTTCTGAATTCTTTTGATGTCTGGTTTGCAAATGCAGAAATATCCTCTGTAACAGAACATAAGAAGTACTTAAGTCTAACAACAATAGGTAACAATCTATGTCACATGATCGCATGGTACGAAACTGTGCAAATGGCCTTGCATGATATCTAGCACATATTTTCCACAAAGCATCTTTGTGCGGTTCGGAGAGGTTAATAGTTTTAATAAATAACACGATCTTCTGGCAGGCCGCCACCGTTATGGTGTTTTATCGGTAACAATTAGTGCAGGGCCTGTGACAGAGTCTGATATATTACAGATACACCATGGAGAATCTCAAGACAAGAAAGCATTCAACCAGTACAACCTGCTTAGTCTACCTGCACCAAAGGCGATACATAGACAATGAGAATACAATTATAAAGTGCAATGATTTTATAATTGCATTATTTTAACCCTTTTATGCTTTTGTTAGTATCTGTTGGTAGGGATCTGGTAAATGGACAAAAAGTGGGTTTCGGTGTGTGAGGGTTAGCGTTCACATTACATCTGGATTTCTTCAAGCCTGAGAATTAAGCCAAGCAAGTTGTAATCTAACACCTTTATTGAATTAAAGCGGCATCTTAGGTCAGATTACATTTCCGTTTCTTCCAACACATCTCCTATAAATTCCTCAAGAATACCTATTAGCTTAGTGTGCCTCAGATCAGTTGGTCAAATTGGAGCTAAGAAACTGTATTAAAATCAATAATTATATGTCATTAGGGAGATGGTTTGTCAACTGATTCAAGGTCATATGTATATCTGCTTAATTAAGCCATATAAGAGCATACAATCTGTTAAAATGGTCATGGAAAGCATATATTCAAAGACTCTTAACAAATCACTATTAATAAAATTTTATATATGAATTAATAAAGTGTATGACAACATAAAGTATTGCATGTAAATTTATCTAATTCGTTATGTGATTTAGATTTGAAAGCTATACTATATAGATATGTTTTGTGGATGTATATACACACATTTACTGGCATCGGAATGCTCCTCAAACCAATTTTTCTGGACCTAAGACTCTTTTGTTGGCAGGTCTCTTCTAGTTGCATTGCTTGGACAGATTCTTGCAGGAATTGAGTAAGGCCATTCCAGTCTCAGCCATAAAAGTTACATTTTCAGACACTGATAACATCTACATAGTGTTACAAAGTGACACCACAATAGTCATAAAACAACCTGGAGACTGGCCAGCAAAGTAAGAGCTCAATGTATTCCTTAATCAAGTTACTACTTCAATCTGTGTGGGCTATTTATTGCTGTTAATGCCCCACACAGGTCTAACAGGCAGAGGGAAGACTAAAGTAGTCTTCCTGCAGCTAGTACGCTGAGCCAGGGAAGTGTGACTGTTCCATCAGTCATGGCCATTAGACACACTGTCCTGAAATCTATTAAAGTCTTTGGGCAAATCACTTGAATTTACCAGCTGAAAATACCAGGTTTTCTTGAAGGCTGTGACGCCCCCTTATCAACCAGCAGGGATTTAGGGTTGGACAGTGGTCAGTTTACTTATAACACCTCTTGGTGGTCAAGTATTCAGCTCTTGACAACTTAAGACAACAGCTCTGGACAGTTGAAGACATGGAAGCATTAACCCATGACATTACATGGGATAAATACCTGATATATCACCACACTGATGGGAGAGCTATCAGTCTTCATAACAAGGATACAATGCACACTTCATGTCCAGAAGTACCTGGAATATATATTTGAAGATCAATGTCTCCAGCACTTGACATGATACATCATCACGGAGATGATGATTTCGTACATAATCAGTATTTCCCTGATTAAGATCACTCCGTACTTCCATGTAAGATCTATGTCATGAACAAATAGTATACTGATAGTCAGTGAAAAGATGAACTTGTTAAATGAGCCATGTAGAAGAAAGGACTGGAACAAGTGCTGTTTAGGATGTCATTATCATCCTGTATTGTGTACATGCCCTTAAGGTGACCAGCATTGTTAAAGCCCCATGAAGATCTGGGTTAGAACTGATCTTCAGCAATTCATGCTTGATGCAGGAGGCAATATGATTCCGATTGTACAGATTTTCACTCACTCACTCACTCACTNGTTTGTCAGCACCAAACCTGTGCTTTTTGCTATAACCAGAATGGTAAACATATAGAATATGCTTAACTTGCTGGGCTCTTCTTTCAGATCAATAATCATGTAACAGATACACCATCATATAACAGTTAAAAGTGACATTAAGACCAAATTACTCTCTCACTAAAAGCAGTGCAGAATCATCTGATGCTACATCCTACATGTTCCCTTTTTTTATTCCTTCAGGATACCCTGATGACAACATATGACATATTTAAGTTATTACTATAATTGGATCAGATTAGGTTTTCAATAATCTTTGAAACATACTTTTGTGCCTAATTAAATAATCAATTTCAAATTTTCAAAATTGATGTTTCTAAATACAATTCCGCCTTACTTGACTTTGAAGTTTGATACAAAAGATCAGAACACTTCTAAATTTCTGAACACCAAACATGTTGTGGAGCTCATTTTCTCGACAGAGCACAATAATGTAAAGCATAAATATTCTATTATGAAGCAGTACTAATCAAATGTCATGAAATTAATTTTGAAAGTTAATCTCTTTGTATGTTCTGAACTACACAGCAGTTTTCACCAATACAATATAACAACAGTTGAGAAAAATATTTAAAACAAATGAAAAAATAAATGGGTCAAAAACATTAACAAACTCTCATCTTTTTTGTTTGAAATTATCAGAAATAGTTTTCGATTTGAAATTTCAGTTAAACAGAAAGAAAATATTGTTAAAAGCACCAAATATGTAGAAACACATACATCAAACAAAAATATTAAAACATGCGCACATAATCATATCATACATGGTAAAAAGAGCAACTGATATTTCTATCAGTTATATTTGATAGAGAAAATACAGTATTAACGTATGTATTGATAGGTTAATGATTAAAAGATAAAATTTTGCAAACACAAATTCAAATGAAACAAAGTGTAAGTCATTTAGATTTTGAAATTGTTTAAATTTCAATTAAATAGAGTTTAGATTAATCATTAAGTTGATACACATAGCAATGTTAAGAGAAAAGACTATGGGGGAAAAAAGGGAACAAAGGGTCATTCTTTAATCATGATAACTTTATCATTCAATTTTCAATCCTTAATTAATATTCAGCATTCATGATTCCTCATTTGTTCCTAAACATCAGTATCATTTATCTTTAATAGCCCTACAGTATCAAGGACATCAAGCTAACTCCACTTAACATACATTTCATTACTATACAAAGATTAAATAGTCTTCATTAGTAGTAATCTTATAGGAACACCTTTTAAAAAAACTTGATTGCAATCTGGGCTAAGTTGTAATGAAAAACATTTTACTCTCAATAAAATGCTAGGAGTGAAGTTCCTCTTTTATTACAGCTATCATAATATCAAACAAAACTGAAATAAAATATTCATCAAGAAAATTGAAGCCTTACTAGATCTTTTAAAAACTATTCAAAAATTTAAAAATCTATTCAAATGGGTCCATGAATTTGAAACTAAGAGGTCGACATTCTAATGGTGAATAGTTTTCAGGTAACTATTATATTTCTAAGAGGTACAAAGAGGCAGGTGCTGGTGTTATTTTACTTAATCCATAGCAGTTAAATGGGGGACACTATCCTTGAAAGGAATGTCACTGGTGGTTTTATGGAATGGACATGAGCTCCGAAGGTTGTGCTTAATGGACCAATTTTATGAGGTCTATTCCATGAGCTTAGTGCTGAATCCATGAACATGTTTGGAGATTGAGCAGACAAAACAATTGATCATCACATCCTGAGCCTTGTCTAGCCAGCATACTTAAAGTACAGAACTGACAACAGAACAGACCCCACACTTAATCCTTCTTTACCTCAATAACCTCTCTGCGTGAAGTAGTCCCAAAACCTCCTTGGCAAGTCTTAAACACCAGTTTATTGCCTGGAACTTGCCTCTGAATATGCCATGTTTGGCCTTCTATGACCAAAGCTTATAAAGCAAAGGATGTTTTTTGTCTTTGTTTTTTTTCTAGTTTGTTACACCCCAGTACTTGTTGTAGCTGGTCAATTGATTCTGATACATGTCTTTATTATTATCCTGATTCTACCCCCTTCAATGATGAAATAAAAGAGTTTTAGAGAAGTCACAATCCTTCTTTGACCTCTGTTATATATAGGCCTTTGGAGAAAACTAATTTTATATTCCTCATGTCCTTTCGTTATGGATTTCTTAGGAATAAAACTTCTTTCAAATCATGTGATCATCTAAGGCCAAGGAGGTTAGGTTTTGTGTCCATGCAGAAAAGTCAGAAATACTCAAGACATTTTCAAAATTTCTTCACATTAAGACATTTCAAATTTCAGTTTATTTGCATTCCCATGGCAACAAATGCATGTTCTGCTCATAAAATTGGTTTCATTTCAGCAGTTTGAATGAAAATAAACATTTAAAATCCCCTTGGGAGGAAGGAAATAAAGAAACAGTTTGGCTGTGGACATCTTGTTCAAACTGGTTTGGTTGTGAAGTAGACGGACATGCTCATAAATATCATGTTCTTATTTGACAGACTACTTGTAAGATTAGACAGTCGAATAAAAGTTGTCAAATGAAGAACTTTCACGACTTTGAAGAAATGGCCTCGTTGATGGTAAAGCAAATTTATTCATTTAGTTATAAGCCAATTTGACGTTATATTTTGACTTGTACCATATGTTTGTGTGTTTTGAGAGGTTAACAATTGATTTTGCATGTGTTTGTATCCATTGGTGCTGGATTCACTCATATTTCATTAAACATATTGTTTCATTTCTTGTAACTTGTGATTCATAAAAACATGATTGACCCAGAATACAGTCATACTACTGACTATGCTTTTAAAAGAGATTTATTATGAATATGGAAATTTTTTTGGCTATTATATATTCACCTTTTTACAGTGTATACTGTGACATTGGAAGACATTCTTATTGCTGAATTGATAATTATGTATTTGTTTATGATAAATATCTTTGTGAGAAATCGGTTCTTTAGTCTGTGTTTTCGTAGTACCAATCTGTTAATTCCATATAACATTTAGTCAAGTAGTGGTATTTGGGCATCTTCAGCATATGTATTTACTCATAGATATTTTGGGTGTTTCCATGGCAACAATTCCTGATTTGCTATATTTATCTATTTGCCATGTAAAACGTCTTCCTGTACAAATTGTAAGCATACATTAATGGAGGTGAATGGACATATCTTTTCCTACTTGCTATAAAAACTGTACTACAGAAATCTAAAGTTTGTTTTTCCATAATAGTGAAACTGGGTTAATAGAAAACTGAAATAAGTCTATTGTGATTTCATATCATGAAAGGCATCATAAGGTCAAAACAGCCAAGAAGATGAGACTTATATTTTCAGATAAAACATCTCTGTACTCCATTAAATTTTATTTCAGTCAAGATTCAGTTTCATCCAAAATGGCAATCTTGTACTATATTAAGAGGCAGGTCAAGACATGTTAATCATTTCAAGCGCCAAATGCAACATATTTCAGTCATAAATATGCAGAACATTAATTCATATTCCACATTGCCCCCCACACTCTTCCTAATGAGGAACACTTACATACCTGTTTCACCACCTGTGTAATTACCTAGAAGAATAACAGGTGTTATCCAGGTGTGTCCAGGTAATTAGCCTGCCCTGAAGAATACTTATATGACCATAGAAAGAGTGGGCAGTGTGTGCTGTCACATCTAGTGTGCTCATACTTCAAAGGGTATTGTTTGCCGAGTGGTCAAAGGAATGTGATGTTAGCAGTTCAGAGTTGCCTCCCTTAGATGTTTGGATAGAAAGGTCATTGGTTTGAATCCTGGAGGTGACTCAGGTTGTCGATGGTACCACTAGCCATGAAGCAGCCTTTTACAAATAACTTTAGTGTTAGCTTAATGTTACACAGCATTATGTTGAGTCAGTCACAAGAGTTTGTGATGCTGATGAGTGTATAGAGAATACTCTTGTGACATATTTTGATCATGTGATACTTCAGATCTTCCAGCTTCTGAGCGTGACTCAATGACTATCTTTAAGAGACTGATAGACTAAGGATCATAAGTGGATTAAAACTGGGATTCAAACTTTTGACCTTGAAACTTGGGATGACACAAAGGTCCGTTGCAACTCGATCTTTTGGCTATTATGACCAATATGAATAGAGTGAGTGAGTGAATAGGGTTTTATGCTGCTTTTAGCAATAATCTTTCAATATCACCGTGGACACCTGAAATGGGCTTCACCCATCATACCCATTTGGGGAATCAAACCCAGATCTTCAGTGTGATGAGCAAACACTTAAACCACTAGGCTACCCCATCGCCTCAGTCTGAATAGGAGTCATACCACAGTTCTGAATAAAAACATTCATAATGACACAGACAAGCTTCTTTGTATTTCATTGCTGTAAAAATTCATTGTTCAAGTGTTCCCTTGATCACATGCCATTGGCTATAGACTTGATGCTTCACGTTTCTCATTGTCACAGAATATTCCCATTTATCTTTGTCACGGAGGATTCATCTTGCCTAAAATGTATTGTATATGGATTCCATTAATAATAACCCTTCCTTGGTTTCATTGTCACAGGCTCTTCATCTCTTCCAGGATGTATTTTCAAAGGTCTACCATTACTACTGCACAGATGTGATCACTAGTTCTGAGATCCTATGACCTTGGAGTATAGACTGCCTATAGCAGACGGCACTTGTGTAGTGTATCGAGACATGCAAATTTAAGTTCAGACATATTCCTGTACTGTCCAGCACACAATATGAAAACATCAGACAGTTTGAAGTACATCAACATCGGGAAATATACTACTCAAAGAACCAAAGGACCCCCAGTTCTTTCATATTACCATAGTCTGTCTGTCACAGCATGACAATATGAAAGAATCAAGTGGTCCTTGAATTCTTTTGAGTAGTATACTTCAGAAAGACAGGATCACGTCCAACAAGCAGACAGTGTTAATATATCGAGACATGTAAATGACAACTGAGACAAAGTGAGACATTTGACAATATTAGCCTACATATTTCCCCTGCCGAAGCGTGACATAATGCCATATTGCACTGCAGTGTGTCTTCTGTTATCAATAATGTTCAAGAGACTTGATACATCTTCTGTTTACCTAGGACGACCATCAATAAACAGAGTGTGTACAGGGCATGATCCACACACAAAACCGCACGATAAATGATACATAGTATATAGGTTTTACCGAACACAATATGTATTCTCCCATTGTAGAACAGCTTTATCAATTTATCTGACACTAGGTATATAAAAAACATGATTAACCACTTTACTGACAATATATTGTCACATGTTCTTTTTTGAAAATACTACGGTAACTTGAAAAAGATCAACAGACATTTTACTTACAAATGTTTGAAAATACTTTTAAGTTTCTTTCAGTGGCATTTATAGCTTGCATGATGAACATTAACGATATTTTTGTGGATAGACAAGTTTTTTATTGCAATGGATGCAACATTTCGTTGTAGATACTAACACAGTTACCAAGCAGTGATGTGATAATGGTGTTAGCATCTTCACGGAAATGTCACATCCATTGCAATAAAGAAGTTGTCTTCCATAAAAAAAGCGTTCCTGTTCATATTTTTAAGTTATCAGCTAAAAGATGTTCTGGTGGTAAGCTGGTCTTCTGCTGGAACAAAACAGGATAGTCACATTCAAGAAAAATGGAGATGTTGAATTTTGAAAAAAAAATTATTTTGTCTCTTTATGGTTTTCAATGACTCCTCAAAAATAGAAAAACATTAATATGTTGAAATTATGAACTAAAGAGTATATCTTGAACAGACAGATATAGGTGTATGAGTCTGAATCAATAATAAACTAATTATACGGCTGCTGAAATGTTGCTTTCATCAGTAATAATTAACTGCATTTAAATATAGCATCTGTGATATTTTCCACCTAAAGTAAATAGTCCTTAACCCTTGAAGATAACGCTTTGAATAATATCTTTTAATAAAGTGTGCCATCATAATTATGCTTATGATCTCTGAACCCACAGGGGCGGTGGGGGTAGCTTGGTGGTTAAAGCGTTCACTCGAAGATCTGGGTTCAATTCCGCACATGGTTACAAGGTGTGAAGTTTATTTCTGGTGTCTCCTGCCATGATATTGCTGGAATATTATAAAAACTAAACTCACTCACTCACTCACATGTTTTGTGGGGTTTATCTTTGTGGAGGTATATAGGTGTAGGGAGTGAGTGAGTGAGTTTAGTTTTATGCTGCACTCAGCAATATTCCAGCTATATGGCAGAGGTCTCTAAATGATTATAGGTGTAGGGAAGTGTTTTGTCACTATATAGTCACATGGGGTGGTGGGGTAGCCTAGTGGTTAAAGCATCCGCTCGTCACGCCGAAAACCCGGGTTCGAATCCCTACATGGGTACAATGTGTGAAAACCATTTCTGCTGCCCTCCGCCATGATATTGCTGGAATATTGCTAAAAGCGGCGTAAAGCCAAACTCACTCACTCACTCACTATAGTCACACAATACCATTACTAGTGCTGGAGCGATTATTTGAATAATCTGTCAATCGATTGATCTCGCTTGTGTGAATGATTATCGATGGGCTTGGGAAAATAATCGACATTCATAAAAATTAAAAAAGAAATATAACTTTAAAAAGTGTGTTTCTTATTGTTATGTTTGTTAAATCAAGACAAAAACAACTGATGAAACTGCAATGTAAACAATATACTCGCAAGTATTTCAGAACATTCAGTGTCCTCGATCACCTTGATCAGAGAATTAATCAGTGTGGGTTTCATTTTCCTAATGTTATGATTGTGCCCTATTATTGCACACATAGTGGTGGAGTTAATGATTACAATTGATTATTCATCGATTACTGACTCACAATTATCACTCTGCACTGCTATATAATATTGTCTATCAGACTGATAATATTAAAGTGACGTGAACCATTTGAATGATCATCAGAAATTTCTTCTGAAAATTGAGCTATTTCACGATTTTGACTATTTTATGAGAGTGTTTTCAAAACACTATCTAAATGTAATGATGTCGTGTATTAGCGAACACGGTGAGAACATTCTGTGCATATCCAGTTGCACCATTACAAACACATGCAGAGGCAAGTCAAGTTTTCAGCTAAAGAAAACAAGAGGACATAAGGTATATCATACAATTAACTATGTCAAATTGGGAATTGCATCAGACATAACTTTTGTCGCTGATGCATCAAATTTGGAAATGTCATCCACATGTCTATCATAAATCTTTTTGAAAGCTTCACTGGATCCTTGCCTGGTGATTTAAAGACCACCATCATTTAATTCAACTATTGATGAGTGCAGCGTAAAACCAAAATACCAAACCCTAAACATTTTATCTTTAGCAAAAAAACAAGTGCATTCAGTTAAAATTCAACTTTCACATTCTCTTTTCTGTACTTGGGGACTTTTTACAATCAATAATTGCAAACACATTACATTAAATAAAACTCCCTTGTGATCATGGTAACAAATTACTAGGAACAAATAAACCGATCCGGTTTTGTGTAATAACACAGTGAGTGTAAAAATGTGTTGTATTCCTTTGTACCTCATTGCCAGGAGATTAAGAGTCAAATATCAAAGATACTTCTGTCTGAATTATTTAGATCTGGTTTGATCTTATCATTTTTCACACAATAGATGTAATCAAATACGTTCTTGTTTGTTAGGAAAGGTATGTGATGATTGAGGGGTCATTCAGAACAATGTTACGCACAGAATCCCATTATGTCAGTGTCAAATTAGAGCTGAGTGTATTGGGTGAGAGTATATGTTTGTCAAAGGTGACCTTTTCATATGCCTTGTAATCAACATATGGAATAATGATAGCCATGAAAAGAAAAACAACAGTAATAATTGTAATGAAGATTTTGAATATTTGATGTGCTAAACAAACTGAATTAAAAATAGATCAAAGGTATTGGCAACACAGTGAGTGAGTGAGTGAGTGAGTGAGTGANGTCACGCCGAAAACCCGGGTTCGAATCCCTACATGGGTACAATGTGTGAAAACCATTTCTGCTGCCCTCCGCCATGATATTGCTGGAATATTGCTAAAAGCGGCGTAAAGCCAAACTCACTCACTCACTCACTATAGTCACACAATACCATTACTAGTGCTGGAGCGATTATTTGAATAATCTGTCAATCGATTGATCTCGCTTGTGTGAATGATTATCGATGGGCTTGGGAAAATAATCGACATTCATAAAAATTAAAAAAGAAATATAACTTTAAAAAGTGTGTTTCTTATTGTTATGTTTGTTAAATCAAGACAAAAACAACTGATGAAACTGCAATGTAAACAATATACTCGCAAGTATTTCAGAACATTCAGTGTCCTCGATCACCTTGATCAGAGAATTAATCAGTGTGGGTTTCATTTTCCTAATGTTATGATTGTGCCCTATTATTGCACACATAGTGGTGGAGTTAATGATTACAATTGATTATTCATCGATTACTGACTCACAATTATCACTCTGCACTGCTATATAATATTGTCTATCAGACTGATAATATTAAAGTGACGTGAACCATTTGAATGATCATCAGAAATTTCTTCTGAAAATTGAGCTATTTCACGATTTTGACTATTTTATGAGAGTGTTTTCAAAACACTATCTAAATGTAATGATGTCGTGTATTAGCGAACACGGTGAGAACATTCTGTGCATATCCAGTTGCACCATTACAAACACATGCAGAGGCAAGTCAAGTTTTCAGCTAAAGAAAACAAGAGGACATAAGGTATATCATACAATTAACTATGTCAAATTGGGAATTGCATCAGACATAACTTTTGTCGCTGATGCATCAAATTTGGAAATGTCATCCACATGTCTATCATAAATCTTTTTGAAAGCTTCACTGGATCCTTGCCTGGTGATTTAAAGACCACCATCATTTAATTCAACTATTGATGAGTGCAGCGTAAAACCAAAATACCAAACCCTAAACATTTTATCTTTAGCAAAAAAACAAGTGCATTCAGTTAAAATTCAACTTTCACATTCTCTTTTCTGTACTTGGGGACTTTTTACAATCAATAATTGCAAACACATTACATTAAATAAAACTCCCTTGTGATCATGGTAACAAATTACTAGGAACAAATAAACCGATCCGGTTTTGTGTAATAACACAGTGAGTGTAAAAATGTGTTGTATTCCTTTGTACCTCATTGCCAGGAGATTAAGAGTCAAATATCAAAGATACTTCTGTCTGAATTATTTAGATCTGGTTTGATCTTATCATTTTTCACACAATAGATGTAATCAAATACGTTCTTGTTTGTTAGGAAAGGTATGTGATGATTGAGGGGTCATTCAGAACAATGTTACGCACAGAATCCCATTATGTCAGTGTCAAATTAGAGCTGAGTGTATTGGGTGAGAGTATATGTTTGTCAAAGGTGACCTTTTCATATGCCTTGTAATCAACATATGGAATAATGATAGCCATGAAAAGAAAAACAACAGTAATAATTGTAATGAAGATTTTGAATATTTGATGTGCTAAACAAACTGAATTAAAAATAGATCAAAGGTATTGGCAACACAGTGAGTGAGTGAGTGAGTGAGTGAGTGAGTGAGTGAGTGAATCGGTTTGTTTGAGTGAGTGAGTGAGTGTGTGAATAAGTTTGGGTGAGTGAGTGAGTGAATGGGTTTGGGTGAGTGAGTGAGTGTGTGAATGGGTTTGAGTGAGTGAGTGAGTGAATGAGTTTGGGTGAGTGAGAGAGTGAGTGTGTGAATGGGTTTGAGTGAGTGAGTGTGTGAATTGGTTTGGGTGAGTGAGTGAATGAATGGGTTTGGGTGAGTGAGTAAGTGAATGGGTTTGAGTGAGTGAGTGAGAGTGAATGAATGGGTTTGGGAGAGTGAGTGAGTGAGTGAGTGAATGAATGGGTTTGAGTGAGTGTGTGAATGGGTTTGGGATAGTGAGTTAGTGAGTGAATGAATGGGTTTGGGTGAGTGAGTGTGTGAATGGGTTTAGGTGAGTAAGTAAGTGAATGGGTTTGGGTTAATGAGTAAGTGAATGAATGGATTTGGGTGAATGAGTCAGTGAGTGAGTGAGTGAATGAATGGGTTTGAGTGAGTGAGTGAGTGAGTGTTTCTTCATTGGTTGTTGGTAACATTAATGACAGGGTATTGAATTATTGTCACATGAAATTTGAAGGATTAGTCAGGATTAAAAAACAACCTGTCCAGTGTATGTTCTTGTTAATCAGAGGCCATGCTTCTTGACATGCTAGGTATAGTAGGCCAGTGGTTAAAGCATTAGTTGGTCATTTTGTGAAGACTCGGGTTCAATCTTCCATTTGGGTACAATGTATGAAGCACATCTCTGGTGTTCTGCTAGTATAAGATGGGAAGTTCATTGTTAAAAGTGGCCGACAAAAGTGGGCGATAACTTCTACCTTATCTTCAGATGTCCATATTCCGTAAACATCTAGTAAAAAGTGCATGAAACAAAATGCGATGTCTCAATTGACATCAATATTGGTATATGTCATCAAATTTCAGCGAGATGACTGAACACTTTTAGGTTTATGCCCATTATATATGGTTGTCAATATTGATGCATATTATCAAATTTGCGTAAGCCAATAAAGTAAGTTTAACGACCGAACACCTGGTGTCATCACTAATGTCAATGATCTTATATAATTTTCACTTCATAAAAGAAATATGTATCAGCAGACAGATGACTTCATATTTCATGCTTACTTTTCCCATGAACACCTGGTGTCATAACTGAATATTCCTTGGTGTTGACATTTCAGGGACCACCATATGCCTCAAGTCTAGAACCTCGTTAAGTGATAACCTTTTAACCACACATTCATAGGCTCTTTCGGGGTTCAACTTAGCACTGTCAGCAATTTGAACCAACTGCCTTTTGATGTAACAAGTCTGTAGCATCTGTCACAAGATGTGTAGTCTTTATTTCAACCATTTTTTCATTCCAAGTGTAATACTGAAAACATATATAATCTGTCAAAAATGACAGGTGATGAAATCAGCTGATGTTTGGTTCATAAATACGTATCTGACAAAGCTGCTAAAGTGGTGAACTTCTGCGATTATATTAACAGCAGGCACAGGTGCAGTTCCTCGACTTCTTTACCTCGTCCACGTTTGCAAGAATGAAATAAATAAACACTGAATAAAGTATAGATCTCTTTTCTGTTCCAGTACATTTCACTTGTTAATTGACTATAAACAGAAGCACCAATTCCAGCTGCACATGTCAAACGTATGAAAATGCTGCTTAGATTAATGTAAAAAGTATCATCACCAATTCTGTTACATGCATGTGTTTGTATGTCTTTGCTCTGTTCTATATGTAGATACATGTGTGTATTTCTATTCTATTGTATTGTATTCTATTGTATTCTATTCTATATGTAGGCACATGTAAGTGTAGGAGATAGTTCGAAATCAGTCACTTAGCTTAATGAGCAAAACTAATTGACCAATTGAGAACCTTCTCCAACTTAAAAAGAAATCAACATTGTGTTCATCTGTGGGAATATGTACTTTCCATTGGACCTGATTAACCATTACTGTTGAATATCCTACTACCCGAGTCTTTCAAAACTATCTAAGGTCTCAAATAGTTGCTTGTAGCTTCGCAGTCGAGTTCACCATCATAGTGATGTCGCAGATACTAAGGTTTCCTGATTGCAATTAAAGGTATTCAGCGTAAAGAACAATGGTATCAATTTCAAAAGCAAAACAGAAAAATGACGTTCTTCCAGACAAATAATTGCCTCAAGAAAGATTTCAAAAGATATATATTTTCGTATAAATGTTTCATTTACTATTCTATTTTTGCCCTTGGAACTTTAATGAACTCGTGCTCAAAAACTTGAAATATTTGTTAGGTAATCACTAAGACATTTATTAAACAACATGAATAGGATCTCAAGTTTGAAAGCAATATAATATCAATGTAATATCAATCTATATTCCCACACAGATTAAATGAATGTGGCTAAACTAGTAACTCAACTGCTTAAGGCATTCCATGGTAATACAAACACTGATGATGTCGTGATCGCCTTGTATGACAATGTTATAAACTATTGTCCTGGAAACAGACCTGAGAACAATCTTAACATCCGAGTTTACACCTTTGGACAATATTTAGCATTAACTTCAATTGCATGCTCCATATGGAAAACATATCTATGTATTTACGGCTTATGATAAAGTGAAGCATGTGAATGGTTATCTCAGAGGTTAGTCCAGACACAAACTCTCTTCACCGAATTCTACACTTTTCTGTTTACCCCTCCTTAACAATGTAGTCATATCTGATAGGTAAGGTGTGTACAGGAGAACTTGGCCCTTGTGGTGTCAAAGTTTATGCCCAATTTAAATACAGGCAGCAAATCAGGCTATGAGAACCTTAAAGGGCATACTGATAAACTGTAGAGGGCCTTGGAGGGTCTCACAGCAAGACAAGATAGCTTGACAGGTCATACACCGAGGATCCGGTGCTTTCTCGTGTTACAGCATCACAGAAGCTGACTAGAGCTGTGTGTGGGCAGACGGCCATTATATCATTTCCCTTTCAGCTAACTGAATGGGCTTGGTTTCATTAGAATTTTTAACATATAGTCCTTGAAAGTTATGCTTGAGATTTGGTGAAATAATTTTATTAAAGAACGCTTGAGTGGAAAGAGATCCTTAAAATTCTTGTAAACATCCTGTCTGTATTACGCCTTCGCCATAAATCCCATATTTTGGTTGTTTTCACTCAATAAATATTTAAATTTTCAACAGAAGATCTCTTCACTGTCAGCTATCCATAATTAGTTGTGGAAGTAATAGTATTTTGCTATTCTGCCTCATGTGTATGCGTTAGAATTCCTTAAATGCCTTAATTTCAGAGGGAAAAAGAATGTGAAAATGGAATGCTTGAGTTGAGAAGTGATGAAAATAAAATGGAAGTATTATGAAGTCTATAGATTCTACTAGGGACAAGACTACCGGTAACACATAGTCACAAAAACAAATACTGACCCTCATTTAATGCAGAAATTATTGTTTCCACGAAGTCATCAAGATATAAATATCCAAGTCAAGGATTGTGTGCTTGTATTAATTGTCTATTTAATTGTATGATAATGGTCCCAACAGTTAATTTCCGGATTTAGGGGTTTCCAGGCAAATTGGGTCCAGATAATAAGGTTTCATTGTATGTGTGAGGTTTAATAGGCTAATTCTATGGAGGAGGCTGTTACCTGGAGATGAGCAGGGCTGAGAATGTCATGAGATGCTAGAGTAGAAATGTGACTATCCATTAGGGGTTAGTTAGGACTATTTTATAGGATAAGCTTACCACGCCTAGTGTCATCAACAATTTTCTGTGATCCATCCATATACTATTCCCCACTAATTTGCTTCTTAAATCGAGACTGGTTATTGGTTTGTAGAACCTGCTTAACCTTTTGGTGAACACCTGGTGTCATCACTGATTTTCAGTGAATGGTTATTGCCACTTTTCACACTAATTAGCCTTTTTGGACCCAATATATTACCCCTAAAGATCCAGATTAGAATTGGTCTTCATCAACCCATGCTTATCATAAGAGGTTACTAATGAGATGTTGTGGTCAGACTTGCTGACTTGGTTGATGATGTCATTGTATCACAGTTATGTAGACCAATGTTCATGATGTCAATCACTTGATTGTCTGGTCCAGATTTGATTATTTACAGACCACTGCCCTTTAACTGGGATATTGATGAAATATCAAACAAACAAACAAACATGCCATAGGATCTGTTGGAGTTGTTTGTTTGTGTTTGTTTGTGGCATAATGCTGAAATATACCGCCTACATAACAGCCACCCGTAAATAATCAGAGAATCAGTAACTGATATTGTGAGTAAAGATCTATGCTGTCAGGTTACCAAAACACAGGTCTGTAATTGACCCAGTGATAGACATCATGAGCATTGATCTATATAGATGATACAGGATGACAAGAATGAACCAAGTAACGATTCTGTCCACCGTATTCAATTAGTCACCTCAGCATGGGTTGCTGAGGACCTATTCTAAACAAACTCCTGATGGAGGAGGAACTGTAAGAAAGAAGGAATAAGCATTTGCTGTCATTTGATATCAACTAACAGCTAGTTTCTGAAATAAACATATTTTACAGAAAATGAGGATTTAAATTAAAATAAAATATAATAAAAAGGATTCCAGAGACCTTCTTCATCCTGACACTGTGGTAATCTAGACTTGCCACACATTCTAGACTTTCATGGGCAACATTGGGTATATACTGAGGGAAACAAATAAGGGAACACCACTTCATGGAAGTGTTCCTTCTTTTATTCTCAGATTTCCCCACACAGCGCTATTCAAAGCTGGTAATGAATACTGGAAAATATGAAAGGAACACTTGAATTTTCCTGTGTTTCATTTATTTGTTTCTCTCAGTATATTTGTTTCAGGGTCTGTGTGACAGCCTATCATTTGATACTACTGACGTACAACCATCCAACATGTATCAGTGTGTGTATGTACATCTATCTGAACTGCTATCCTGCCAGAATGTTGCTGCTATACTTTGAATACTGTTTTGCAAAATATATCACCGTCATATTGTAACAACCATAAAACGTCTGGGTCCCTTACTGGGATTCAAACAACAGACCTTCCGATCTGGTATAACACCTTGTCCACATGACCAAAGAGATTAACCCCATCAGCAGGTTGACATGGTAAGGATGCTGTCTGCGGGATGGCTCCATGCCCTGCTATACTGTGACGTAAATCCATTCATTTGGTGTAGAGTTTCACGTTTTATTGTATTCAATAGCGGGATAATGTGCTCGGGTCATAATGTCAAACAGGTTCTCAGTTAAAGATGGAAATTTATGGATGTCAACTGTAATCTGATAATGATGATGTCTCGGAATATATTCCTCATATATATCACTTCTAAATGTCTTTCAAAGGGTTTTCCAGTCATATTACAACATGTTGGCTTAATAGCTTCATGTTGAAGAAAGCCCAAAATGGCTGGTAATATGCACTGTAGGGAAATCCTTAAGCAAAGGTATTAACTGACTCGCTGAAGCTGGTAGAGCAGTAGCTTGCCTTTCCTATATCAACACTGTGATGAGACTGGTCATCCCAGTGGTCCACCTCCACACATTATCCCAGGAAATCCTCATGAGGCTTCTGGGTTAGAATCGTTACACAGCAACCTATACCATTCATGATCGGTGCCAAATTGGATCACATGGTCAAGCTTGGTGGATTTAAAAAAAAAAAATGCATGGCATTGTACCCGAACATAAGGGATCAATGCTCACAACATCGACCACTAGATTATGTGGTAGTGGTTTGATTCTATACAGGTTACAGTCATATGGCAGGAATACAGCATCAACAAGAAAACAAACACTTTTCACACAGTGGAGCTCTTGTAGCCAGTTGATTCGCATTCTTGTCACATTTCATGATTTTGGACTTAGAATCTACTGTAGAATTCCCTGGTGTATAGATACTTAAATTGTGATATTCTCGCGTTCAGTGTGTATCCTTTTGTTCAGTGAATGCTGGGATGTGTATCCTTTCATTCAGTGAATGCCAGGATGTGTACTCTATTGTTAAATGAATGCCATTATGTGTAACTTATTGTTAAATGAATGCCAGGATGTGCAGCCTATTGTTAATTGAGTGTCAGGATGTGCAACCTATTGTTGAATGAATGTCATGATGTGCAACCTATTGTTAAGTGAATGTCAGGATGTGCAACCTATTGCTTAATGACAGCCAGGATGTGTATCTTATTGTTCAAGAAAGGCCAGGATGTGTATCCTATTGTTCAATTAAAGCCAGGATATGCAACCTATTGTTTAGTGTATATTAATTGTTCAGTGAATGCGAAGATGTGTATCCATTTCTTCACAAACTCACAAGTATAACTGTGACAAGAATCATCTGCACTGGTACAATAAAAAACAAGATGGATACAGGGTGGTTACATCCCTGCATGGTCGTAGCTACGTTTCTAGAATCACGGAGAATGTACAAATCTTTTTGACAGTGATGGTAATCCTCGTTCCTCCGTTACCCTCATCAGCATCCCCGAAACACAACCCCTTACATGTCATCCACAGAATCCAAGGTATTCCTTGCATACACTGGAATCTGCCTGATAGCCTTCAAGAAACTAAGGTTAATGACCTCATTATTTTCATAGATTATGATGAATGTGTCTGATAGACGAACAATCATAGGCTGCAGTTTCTCAATATGCTTCTGCTGAATGCTTAGGAGGTCTTCTTGAATATAGCAAATAATGCACACCACTTAAATTTAAGTGAGTTCCACACAAAGCATTATCGTCATCCCAGGGAGCTGTGAAACCTTTCCGTTTCCCATTATCAAAATAATTACACTTCTGTAAATAATCAAAGAAAATAAATATCCAAGTGTCTGAAAGACAGGCCTGCTAGTTTTGTGAACATATGACAGACAGGGATCTGTCTGTGACAGTGGTCTATTATAACGTAAACTGGAAAGTGATTAACTCAAGTCGACAAATTATATTCACGCTTGAAAGCTAAAGTAACTTTAGATGTAATCAATCTCAAATAAACATACACAACATGAGCAAAATGCCATGAGCTTGAAAAATCAACAAATCGATCAGTTTGAGATGACCGCAAGAACAATAAACAGGAACCACTGCTTGTGGAGACCTTGGTCTGTCGGATTCATGATTGATGGGTAATATGCTTGAATAACAACACTTGAACAGAAACTAATTGCGCTGTGATTTTTAGTTACGGTTTCAGACAGAATTCTTAAAAATAGGTATTGGCTGGTCGTGTTAACCCTATGAAGCTAATAGCCTCAGAGTGCAATAGAAGGTAGCTTAAGAGCATTCATCAGGACTTCCACAAAGAATGTTCTGGACTATATATTCGTCAAGACCTGTTCAAAAACTTTTCAATATTTTTTCACTTAAGATGGATTTAGATCGAGTGGGGAGGCGAATTACAAATAGCGCCTGGGAAAACATATGTTATTTTTTTTTCAAGGATATGATATATCATCAGGAAACCCTTTTACTTTTTTATGAGTTGTATTCATCTATCAGTCTTTTTAAAATGTTTTTCTGAAAGCATGTCTTGAAATGTACAATGCAGAATTTAAAATATAAATAAACTGACGGATGGAAGGGAGGGAGGGTAGTATTTAACAGAATTTACAGTATTTCTCTTGTGTCATGGTAGTGTCATGGTAGTTTTAGGACAGCTCACAGCACTGATCATGGAGGATTACCATTATGGTGTCGGAAACAGCACTTTGGTCACACTGACCAAAATTATCCATGGTCACTGTTGACATCTGTCCGTAAAACACAACCTCAACTGACCTAGGATGATTTTGTTTCCATTTATTGACCTTCACCATAGTGGTGTGTCTTCTGTTTGAGATTCTAGTCCTCGAAATTCAGGCTTGACCAAAACTGCAACATTGCAGGGCTTGTCAAATTCAGTGATGGTAGTCCTCGATGACTAGTAGCATTTGAGGGCTATCATTTCTAACTGGTTATATATGTTTAAATTTGTATACAAATTAGAACAATAAATGTAACAAAAGTACAACTAGCTTCTTTTTTCTGCATTTTTCACGCAAAACAAGCTACAAACTCTGAAGACTTGGGATGTAAGGTTTACACTTGTCCTGTGGACTAATCTTAAAGAGAAACACCTTTCCCGGGCTGTCAGCCTTTTTCAAAGACAGATTATCATGATTATACAGATATATATTCAAACATCTATTATTCTCAGTGACACAGGCTTGTTAATTTGGTTCCTTATTAATTATCGTCATTTTTAGAGGTGAGGGAAGTTGTCCAACATGCTTTGGTAATATTCTAGATATTTGGTGAGGACTTCACAAAATGGGAGAATTGTGGGAATAAGACCTGGACCCTTAGCATGAAAAGAAATATTTTTACACCCATGCCAACCAACGTGAAAGACATTAATAGTGAAAGTCAGAATAAAATATATTTAAAACTCAGGTAGGGCTGAGCATAATTTTAGTTTCAACCAAACATTTATATAAAGCATGGAGATATTAACATAAAATTCAGGTTACATTCAGATTATCAATTGTAAATCAGCAGCAGTAAACTCAACCAGACAGTTGGTGAATAGTGCTGGTCCATTCCAAGCCGCTTGAAGAACAGGGGTCAGAAGCAGGTGGTTGATATGGATTACAGATGTAAATAATTGCAAACCCTATCAACAATTAGCACAAACTACCCTCATGTAAATAATAGACAAGTCCCAAATGTGGCTACACCCTTACATCAATTGTGTAGTTTCATGATGCTCATTTTATTTGACTGTACCATTGCTTCACCCCTCTGCAATAAAACATATGTCTGTTTGTCTCCACAAACATGCATAATATACAGCTCTAAGTTTTTCTCAAAGGAAATAATCAATTCTTATTATAACCTTGAAGCATCTATTCACATAAAGCCATATATATATTTAATGTATACTTTCACTGCTTAATTGTTAGAATTATGGCTGCTGTGTCAAACAAATCACATTTCATCACACATTGTAGACATTAATAAACATTATGTATGAACTTTATATTTTTTCCATTTAATCATGTTTAGATGCTGTTAATATAGAGAGGCTAGACATGCCTTTGACATTTTCAAATAAGCAGACTATAAATGAATATAAATTGACTGCTACATTCACAATGGTTATGAGTCATGTTACAACAATTTCTGCATCAAACCATACATTGCTCCAAATGAGCTCAGACAAAAAACACAATAGTCCATCCAATATTGTAACAAAAAACATCCTTCCGAAGTTCATCCAATAAGTAAACTCTGCTCAATGGCAATTGGTTCAATTCAGAGGATGGTGATCTTGTGTTCCGCAATCACACATTAAGGAGTGAAGGATAGCTCCCAAGGGTACTGTATGTATTACCACTAAGAAAGTTCCATAAGTCTATCTTGTCTCTTCTAAGGCTGATACCGACATACAAATGTGAAAGCGAAAAATACATTTACTGTTATGGTTTATCGATTTGATATATCTTGTAGCGTAAAACCAGTTTGTATTTCACTACCTCTGTAAAGAAACTGACCACTGTCATCATCATTTCAACAGTTTCTTTGTCAATACACAGATTATCAATCCGCCCTCTTTCCCAATAACTACTCTCAAGAACCTTCCCAGATGACCGTTCACCAAGACTAGTGTTTTCATAGGCTTTCATCTTGACCATAAACAAGGCCTGTCTTACAGACCCTGTAAGATGTACTGCTCTGTAGCAGTATCAACAGGCTTGACAATAAACAAGCTGATGTTGCAAAACACAGGGAAACTATCAAGCTTGCTCTCAGCTCATCCATCTTTCACCATGTCCCCTGCTGGATCACTTGCCGCCAGCCCTTCAAGAATAGCAGAGCCATTCACATAGATCACACAAAGCTTCTCATATTCACCTATCATCACTTGAACATTCCAAACATTGCTCTCTGGAGATCAATTTCAAAATATATATTGATGACTTGTTTTTTTCCACAAGACAAGAAACGTCAGTTTGGGATCCAAAAACCTGATTTCCAATTGGTGTAGGTGTTTTTGTTATATGTGAAGGCAATGCTGCATTACAAATTCAATAATAACAAAAATAAGACCATATGTATGCTGTATAAATCATATATTTGGAAACTTTCACAACTGGTAATTTCTACAGTGTCAAGGATGTGTCAAGAATATTTTCTTAACTTAGTTCATCCATATCATGGGGTCCTTTTCAAGACTATCAGTTAACAAATGTCTTTGAATTCGGACATGGTGAACAATGCTGTCCATCACTCCGGTCATACTATGGCCATACAACACCACTGACCATCAATCAACAACTTGGCCCTCCATGATGAACTGCCCAATATAACCTCTGACATCCATTGTTTGACCACCAACACTGCGGCACCTGTAATGGGGAAAGTGTTGAGCTTACAACCATTCCTTCTAATTTCTGTGGCAGAATGCATTTCTCTTTGTCTATTGGCAGGAAGTGTTGACATACATCTTCTGTTTCCATGACCATTTTCCTTGACCATGGCGCTGCCTGATCTCATGTTAAGGTGACCTCTGTAGTAATTCAGTTAGCTGGTTCTTGGGCTGCTCAAAGGAGGTGCTGTTGTTGATGGGGAAGAGATTTGGAATGTGTAAAAGATGTCTGTGGAATAAACGGCGGCGAGACACATTCGTTAACATATGTAGTCATTATCCTCCACAATGGTTCACCTCAACTGACCAAGATGCAAATTAAGTTTCCACAAAAACAAAACAGTGTTTGTTCTCAAACATGACCATCATGTTGTTCACAAGTTTTCAAACTTTCTTGCAACATTCTCCCTTGGTTTAAATGAGAAACCAATGCTGAAGGTAGCTAATTTTCCACGTCTGTGTTACCTCTTAAAAGGCAAAGAATACTATCCCTTTCAGAATCTTATTTTTTCAGAAATCATCGGAGTAAAATCTGATCTCGATGTCTCCACAAAAGATCCACACTTTTCAGTGAAGCTTTTTTAAGTAGCATGAGTTGTGATTCTGTCTGAGTACAAGAGCTGATTGCCCAAAGCTAATTTTTTCAATGATGTTTTTTTTCTGGAATTTGAGCATATAATGGTCACAGATCCTATTGATACAAGCATAACATGGAATAGGTTTAGACCGAATTACTATCACATGTGGTGAGGAAGCTAGTCTGTTTAATGGAGAGCAGGCTTATGGGATTTCTTCTTTGAGCCAGTCTGTCTACATTGCACTAGGAGACGTTGCACATTTTATATACACACATACAAAATACATACCGGTACATACGCAACATACTTGTTTTTCCTGCATCCTTTCTTCTTGGATATTTGTCTCTGTGTTTGAATGTGACTCTTTTATGAATACAAACACTGACAGGAGCTCTGGGCAGGGTGATGATGTGTTTTTGATGTTGAATGGGTACACGGAACTTGTTGCTGTGGTTGTAGACGTTTCGGTCATATTATGCATGCGATTGATCCAGGAGTTGTCCGTAACAAATATTGGAGGGGTGAGAAAGACGGATCCTGTAGGTCCTGAGCAACCATTTAAAAAAATAAAATAACATGCATGTCTCTGTCTTTGATATATTAAAGCAGGCAACAGACAGGGGCTTGGAAACTAACAGAATGGCCTATGAATAGAGGAATACCCCACAGACAGACATTGGTGGATAACATGGGACCTGTGCCATATGCTTTCATCACTCACTCACTCACTCTTGACTTAGTGAACACTGCTAAATAAATCACTCAATCACTCACTCACTCAATCACTCTTGAGTTAGTGAACACTGCTACATACATCACTTAATCACTCACTCACTCAATCACTCTTGACTTAGTGAACACTGCTCACTCAATCAATCACTCAATCACTCTTGACTTAGTGAACACTGCTAAATAGTATTTCAGTTGCATGACATCATGCCAAGTTAAAAATCACACAAGTCAGGGTTGATTACCATTTTAAAGAAACCTTCAAGCATCAGTCAGTTAAAGACCAACCCATCACAACAAGGTATATGTGAACCAATAATCTCACCTTTGTTGTCAGCTTTACCCACATGAATATTCAGAATAAAACTATCCACTAGGAGATACATCTCTACCCCATTCATCAACTTTCTATAGGATAAACAGACATTTTGCTGTGAGACTCCTAAGAAATTGGCTGTGTTGCCATACGCTTCTTATCACTCGTTACATCAATCAGTGATATTGGCGTCATATCTATATCAGCTGATATGCAGTTGAAGCATAATCTGTATAAAGAGGGGTTGAAATAGCAATATAATCTTCATATTACAGATTATATGCTAGGTGATGTCATATTTTATTGCT
>VKKT01005082.1:13018-25099 GCA_008038995.1 Haliotis laevigata | reverse complement strand
TGTGATACATGGATTCTAACAATGTGTGAAGCCCATTTCTGGTGTCCCCTACTGTGATACATTGATTCTAACAATGTGTGAAGCCCATTTCTGGTGTCCCCCACTGTGATACATTGATTCTAACAATGTGTGAAGCCCATTTCTGGTGTCCCCTACTGTGATACATGGATTCTAACAATGTGTGTAGCCCATTTCTGGTGTCCCCTACTGTGATACATGGATTCTAACAATGTGTGAAGCCAATTTCTGGTGTCCCCTACTGCAATATTGCTCGAATATTGCTAAAAAACAATCTTCAAATACTCACTCACTCACTCTTCAAATTTCTCCCAGCATCTGAAACATTCCCACACCTCTCTCAAAACCTATTATCTTCATCAGTCCCTTTGGTCTACAGCATGGGCATTATTCAACACGACAATACATTGCACAGCTATTTCTGGTCCATACATCTGTTGCATCAGATCTAAGGACAAATGCATAAACCCAACTACTGTAACTGGAGCAAGACAGATTTCCTTCCAAGCCATAAAATGTGCGTGCCTTTAAACTTTTCATGACATGGCTTGGAAAACAAGTGCACCCATACAAAATACTGTTAACATTGATTCCGTGTTTATAATACAGAAATACTTCAATAATAGTGCACAAATATATCATCAGTTCCTGCCAGGAGTATTTTATCATGAGTGAATCCAGTTAGGACTGACTGTTTGACTCCTCCACGACTTGTCCTTCACCAACACAGACAAAACAATAAACTGAATAACAAAACTGTGTAAAATATTACTGAGGAATCTGGGACTTGTACAGCATTGACCAGAATGGAGAAGAGGTCGGCCTAAGTAGAAGTAATTGGTAATAAAAGCTTGAAATGGGGGACAGGATTTACGCAGGCGGACAAATTACCGCCAACATATTGGTCCTGATGTATGACATAGGTGTTAAGCGCTTGTATTGGACGTATAAATGGTTGGAAAACTGCAGTACCCCATCTTGTTAGTGCTGTTGGTTTTAATATAGTTCTCCTTGGCAGGAATTCTTGGATTTACAATGAGTTTTCATGGTGGTGATTTGTCAGGATGAGATATATGGTCTGGATGTAAGTACTTAGTGGTGGTAGGTTAAGATGGAACAGATGATTGTGGATTTGGCTGTGAATACCAAGTGGTGGGTTCAGATGGAACAGATGATTGTGGGTTTGTCTGTAAATACCAAGTGGTGGGTTCAGTTGGAACAGATGATTGTAGGTCTGGCTGTAAATACCAAGTGGTGGGTTCAGATGGAACAGATGATTGTGGGTCTGGCTGTAAATACCAAGTGATGGGTTCAGATGGAGCAGATGATTGTGAGTCTGGCTGTAAGTACTAAGTGGTGGGTTCAGATGGAACAGATGATTGTGGGTCTGGCTGTGAGTACTTGGTGGGTTCAGATGGAATAGATGATTGTGGGTCTGCTGTAAATACTAAGTGATGGGTTCAGATGGAACAGATGATTGTGGGTCTGGCTGTAAATACCAAGTGGTGGGTTCAGATGGAACAGATGATTGTAGGTCTGTCTGTGAATACTAAGTGGTGGGTTCAGATGGAACAGATGATTGTGGATTTGGCTGTAAATACAAAGTGGTGGGTTCAGATGGAACAGATGATTGTGGATTTGGCTGTAAATACCAAGTGGTGGGTTCAGATGGAACAGATGATTGTGGGTCTGGATGTAAATACTAAGTGGTGGGTTCAGATGGAACAGATGATTGTGGGTCTGACTGTGAGTACTTGGTGGGTTCAGATGGAATAAATGATTGTGGGTCTGTGTGTAAATACTAAGTGGTGGGTTCAGATGGAACAGATGATTGTAGGTCTGGCTGTAAATACCAAGTGGTGGGTTCAGATGGAACAGATGATTGTGGATTTGGCTGTAAATACCAAGTGGTGGGTTCAGATGGAACAGATGATTGTGGGTCTGGCTGTAAATACTAAGTGGTGGGTTCAGATGGAATAGATTATTGGAGATCTGGTTGTACACACACACCAACATACATTCCAATCATCATAAAAAATTTCTTCTCCTTTAACTTTGTAAATGGGACAATGTTTTTATACTGTTGCTAATTGTACAATTAAGTTTGTTTGCCTACTGTCCAACACTACACTCAGAAGTATTCCACCTATAACATTGGCCATGCATACCAGCAATTAATACTGAGCAATATTCTACTCCATTGGGATCTTGATGACATACAAGCAAGTCAGCGGGCCTGACCATCTAATCTTTTGTGCCACCTCTTGCAACAAGTATAGGTTGCTTGGAACCTGTTCTAACACTGAATCCTCACAGGGTTGTACAAATGAGAGAAATAGAGGGTTTCATTGCATTTAACGAGTCTGAAAGGGAATATTGAATCAATTCATGCTGTCCCCTGTATGAATCATTTGCCACCTTTACGTTCTTGATATTTGCATATGCAAACTATCTCCTATAAAGGCACAAAATACAAGGCCCTTTCAACGATGGACAAAAACAGTTTTGAGAAAATGACATTTGCATAGTATGAATATAGCAAAGTAGCCAGCTGGTGAAAAATCAATACGAAAAATTCACTGCATTGAATGAACTTTGAATTAAAATCAATCAATAATATTCATTTCTTCAATTGATTTTAAAATATGCTATTGTGTTAATACACTAATCAGTGAATTGGAAAAAAGAATATCAATGCAAATAAAACAGCGAGATAGAACAACTCAGATTGATTTTTGTTGACTGCATAAAGCAAGCTGTCAATGGAAACTGATCAAAGCCGTACCAAAACTAGGCTCCTTCTCTAATCTCTTGGTGTATTTGCTGGGCATGTTGACACCTGGACTTGAGCAATCAGTTTTTATCGTTTGTCATCCTTCGAGATAAAACCAGTCTTGAAATACTTTAGAGAGTGGTGTTGCGTTGAGGCATCATGTTGCAAGAATTCATGACAAGACGTGTTAGGAAATGGTTTGTTGAAACACAACGTCAAGAAATTGGAGGAATGTCTTTATATATTTTCTTTTATGAACTCAGGAGAAACTTAACTCTCCATCTAAAATAGATTCTTTGAAGCTGGTCATCAGTGTTAAATGTTAGCATGACTTCAAACAACAGCCTCTTTGATATCAAAACAATTTGACATGTCATGTGTCCAAGCTACCTTTGTTTTGGTTTTGCCGAGTTTCGTTTAATACATATGCCCACATAATGAGTAAGTGAGTATGGTTATAAGCCGCATTTAGCAATATTCCAGCAGTTTCATGGTGGGGGACACCAGAAATGGGCTTCACACATTGGACCCATGTGTGAAATCGAACCCAGGTCTTTGGTATGATGGGCGAATGCTTTAACCACTAGGCTACCCCACTGCCCTCTTGCCCACATTAAGGGATCAAAGCAACAAATAGGTTCAAACAGACTTAAAATATTGTTTGGTGTACTGAATGCATCTTTGTAACGACAGTCAATAATATTGCAGCGATCCCATTAGGTATGATCACATTCAATAAGATGATGGTTCTTGATCACAGGTTCCTGCAGTGCTCAAGGGACACAACCCAGTATAGTGATTTGTGATTTCTCAAACAACTGGAGCACCCATGCCCTCTTTGGAAAACTTTTAACACTAATGATAAGAAATAATATATTTTCAGTCAAACGCATCATTATGATTACGTACGTCTTAACTTGTACAACTGTAGGATATTGTGTGCTATAAAATATAAATATATCTGACTTTGATAGTGACATTGTCAATGCAGCTACCCTTTGTGATGTCTAGTGTTTGCTAGACATATTTGATATTAAAAATGATTACTATTTTAGCGTTTGAAGAAATATTGCATTGAAAATGTCAATTCACTTGATACAGATTTTTCAAAGAGAAGTCAAAGACTCATAATTCTTTTATTCGCTATTATCTCCTATTATTATGTTTTCTCTGTAATCTATTCATGAGATTGACACTGTCAATGCATACAAAGAAGAATGATTGATGTAGTTTAAACAGTAAAGCAAATATACCACTAATAATGTTGTCATTTACCTACCTATGCATTAACAATGATGTACTGCTATTCTCAGCAGCTTCATGAAAACATTATTTTTTTCTCTACCCAGTATCCTGTTTATGAAAAACAGTGTGGTGAAAATTGGTAGCTAATAACACCACACATATTGTGTTGTGTAGAAAATTGTAGTGAGTGAGTGAGTTTAGTTTTACAACGCACTCAGCAATATTCCAGCTATATGGCGGTGGTCTCTAAATAATCGAGTCTGGACCAGACAATCCAGTAATCAACAGCATGAGCATCGATCTATGCAATTGGGAGACGATGACATGACAAGTCAGCGAGCCTGACCACCCGATCCCGTGAGTCGCCCCTTACGACAAGCATGGGTTACTGAAGATCAATTCTATCCCGGATCTTCCCACGTGAGAAAATTGTAACTTAATGTCACAACTTGGAAATTGTTAAGTATGAAACATTGTCTGTTGATAAATTAGGAGAATGTACCTTACTGTGAAAACAATGTAGCTAGATAAACAACCTTAGCAGCTTATTATCAACATCAATGATGACAATCACAAAAAGCAAACCACAAGGTTGGTGCAATGTTTTAAGAGAATTTGTGGCTATATGTAATATTTATAACATGGCCGTGACTTAATGTGAAAGCTTGGAATACATTTGCAATAACTGAAATACCTGTATAGCTAGAGCTCAAATCATCCACATGTCACAACTTGATTAGTTGTAATCCTCTTTGTACATAGTATCCATTAAAAGACCATAACTGAATTTCACCACTTAAATTATATTCATAATAATCTACTCAGTATTTATTAATTATCAAAGTCATTAACTGAATGTCACAACTTGGATCATATCAGCTATAATCCTCTTAATATGAAGTATTCATTAAAAGGCCATAACTGAATGTCACAACTTGGATGATGACAGCTATAACCCTGTTAATTATAAGTATTCATTAAAAGGCCATAACTGAATGTCACCACTTAGAAGATGTTAGCAATATTCCTCTCAGAGATTATTAATCATTAAAAGGCCATTACTGAATATGTCACAACTTGGACCATGACAACTATAATTCTTATTACAAAGTGTTGATTAAAAGGCAATAACTGAATGTCATAACCAGGAACATGATAGCTATAATCCTCTTGATACAAGGTATTCATTAAAAGGCCATTACTGAATATTTCACAACTTGGACCATGACAGCTATAATCCTTAATAGAAGGTATTGATTAAAAGGCCATAACTAAATGTCACAACTTGGATCATGACAGCAATAATCCTTAAGACAAGGCATTCATTAAAAGGCCATAACTAAATGTCACAACTTGGATCATGACAGCTATAATCCTAATACAAGGTATTCATTAAAAGGCCATAACTAAATGTCACTACTTGGCTCATGACAGCTATAATCCTTAATACAAGGTATTCATTAAAAGGCCATAACTGAATGTCACAACTTGGATCATGTTAGCAATAATACCCCCTATGCAAAGTTTTCATAAAAGTCAATAACTGAAAGTCACAACATGTTTGCTTTAACACTCTGTACACATTGCATTCAGAAGAAGTCCATACCTGAATGTCCCATCTTGGAGCATGTTAGCTATAACCCTCAGTATGTCTACAGGCAGGAGAAGCTGTGACCAGGGTGTATGAAGTTGATTGATTCCCTAACAAAGCAGGAGGTGACAGCTGTGCCTCTCTCCCTTGTATTGTTATTTACAAATGTGCAAACTGTAAACAGGAATATGCCCATACTAGCATACTTCCCTTTCATTGTTGGATCCTGGAGGCTGTCTTTGCCTTGCTTTGAACATGCAACAAGTGGCGTGAAACACCCAATATATCCACCAGTTGTATACATCATATTGCTTTCATTCGCAGAGAATCTTTCTCCTCAGTGTTAAAGAATCATGTCCTATACTTATGAGAAAGTAATAAGTACATACATAAACTGCTTATGGGCAATTGAAGATTGGACGGTTCATGATCACAGTCAATAATGTACAACTCTGAATAGAGGATGTCTTGTTGATGCTGTTGATGATTATGAGCCTTATCATAACAGTAAATAAATAATAACCCTCCATTTCTTGAAAAATGTGCTGTTGTAAAGTTTATGGATTTATTTTCCTGCGTTTATCTTTGGTGACAGTACAAATTCTGTTAGAGTGCCAATGAAGAAATTAACACTCAGATCATGATACACTTTAGAAAAAAGATTACAGCTGGCTTTTCTGGATTCTAAAAGGTTTAAAAATGATCAGGATCCTGCCAGGCTTGTTAAAGCGTGTGACTGCATAACTTTGTTTTTACAGCCATCCAATGAAGCAACTGAATGAAGCTAATGACATTAATTCAATCTTTATCAAATTTGTCTTTTTGTTCCATAATCGAGGTCGGCATTGTGTAAAGAAATGCGAACTTGTCATTAGAAGTTGGCAGCTCTCATTGAAAAGAGGATGGAGTTGATGAAACCAGGTGTGAAAAGTGGATATCATACCCCAAAAAGCATGACAGCACATTTTAAAGTGACAAAGTTCAAAAGTATAGGTTCTGTAGCTCACCTTTACTTTTTTATGTAACATTAAGGATTAAATTTCAATTTCAATTTCAATTTTTTCACTCAGGGCAGGAAATTATTAAAATGTTAAATATCTTCCACATAATAGCTTATGGAATTACACAATCCTTTGTGATTAATGTGGCTGTGTTGTGATAAGATCCATGGGGACCAGATCGAAATGGGATCTGAATTCTTTGAGCAGTTAAAATACAAGCATATAACATCAGAACAACAGCCTTTTTAGATTTATCCTGCACTCCACCCGTGAAGAGCTGGGTTAGAATGAACCTTCAGTAACCCATGCTTGTTGTAAGAGGCGACTAACGGGATCGGGTGGTCAGGCTTGCTTACTTGGTTTTCACATGTCATCAGTTCCCAATCGGTTATCAATGCTCATGCTAATGATCACTGGATTGTCTGGTCCAGACATGATTATTTGCAGACTGCCGCATATAGCTGGAATATTCCTGAGTGCGGTGTAAAAGTAAACTCACTCACTCACTCACTACCCTGCACTCCAGTGACAGTGGTTGCCTAAAATAGATTCAACCTGAAGCTGTTGATACCAACTGAACACTTTAAATCAGTGGGTGGGTTGGTCATTGGGATGATGAGCAAACGCTTTGACCACAAGGCTACCCAACTGCACCATAAACCCCATGAACCTTTTCACTGTTCAGCCAAGATACCTGTAGCTGCATCTTTGACTGACTACTTCCTTTTTCATTGTAATGGTTTCAGTTTCATAAATCATATTTACAACTGAACCAAATAATTGATTAGTTTTAACTGCAAACATCAATTTCAACATCAAAATGTGTCTTTTGAAAAGAAAAGATGTCCTTAAAACCTCTACACATTTCTAGAAACGCTTCAATGAGAAAATGAGAAATTTACACCATAATTATACGATTCAGGTGACTGAAGGGGCAATGTGGGAGGAGGGACAGGTTCCTGTATGTTATTAACATGGGTAAATAATGGCCTTCCCACAGCAATCAAGCAGAAATGTGCTACAGTGCCATACATTCTACATGATTGACAGTTGGGTTTTGTAGCTTCTTGACATGCACACTGTTGCCCTCCTTCTCAGCCTTCTGAACTCGGTAATAGATCACCATTGTATGTGATATGCCTCTTAAAATCCCCGCTATCTCTTAGGAATCATTCCATCTGTGACATTATTTGATACTGAATTTTGGAACTAGGGAAATAATTGGTCAAGATACTTTTATCAAATCATGAGAGCCATTAACTAAACAATATTTCATAGCTGCATCTCCTCTTTCTTTCATGTTATTTCTATTGAAAGGCATCATTTATGCCGGATCAAGAACACTGGCCTCCTCTTTCAGTAATTGTTGACAATGTATTTGTTTAATGGATTAGTGAAGACCCAAGAGGCTATTAAGGGACACAAATGAGAGTCCGATGTCTCAAACCAAACCCATGAGTACACTACGTTGATGAAATGTCAGAAATACCTCTTTGGGTCACCCACAACAAAAACCACTTGCCATTGACTTTCTGCTAAGTTATTAATCTCTCTTGTATGAAATATTAATTTCTACATGATAGCTGCTGCCATTCAAAAATCATCGTGTTACAACCGTCACCAAATTAATATTAGTGCCTCTGGAGTTTGTAAATATTTATGAGAAAATGTGCCAACTGTATTGACAACCAAAAAGACAGACATGGATTTAAACCAACCATGCTGCAAGCTCACTGTTATACAACAGGTTTTGTTATATGTCGTTATAGCAGAGAAGCCATTGTCCACAGCTTCACAAGCCTTCATGTATGAGTTAGTAGGATTAAAGACAACATCATTCTAAAGTAAGATTATGAATAATATCTTGATGATTTAATATGAATTGTTAAAGAGTACATGCAACAGGATTAATGACCTATGAAATAATTTGCAGACACTGACTTGATTACTGGTTTCGGCCATGATAATCTCATTACTGTATTGATCTGCATTACGATTCAATCAATCATAATGTGCATTATTTCACACAGAATAAATCTCTAAGTGGTGTTACATGTCTTTTTAAGTACATGTATGATTGTTGTGCACCGTGTTTGATTGTTATGTAGAGTGTTTTAGCGTTGTGTATGTTGCACAGTTTCCTTTCAGGATCAATATATCATTGTTACGGAGTAGTTTTAATAGTTCTTCACGCGTTGATATATTCATGTACAATCCACATGATGTAACGATGGGGAAAACTCCTCGTCATTACGTATTGTTACTTGTCAGTCTGTAAATAGTTGAATGATCAATCTTTAAAGATATTTTTAATTAACACAGCTGGCGTTATTTAGGTTACATGAAAGTTAAATGAAGTTGGTATTTCTTGAAGACAATGCTTTTTCAACCATGAAATAGGCTTATCACTTATGTCTTTGTGTGTACTTTTTGTTTTTGTTACAATGAGGTTTGTGTTAGTTTTTGCTTTTTAATCAGTTTAATGTCTCAAATGTCCCTGTAGAGAACATTAATTCAATATAATGCATTATTCTATTTTATCTGATGTACTGGAGTAAGAGAAGACTTCTAAGAATGAGTGGATGGTGATGATGATAATGATGATGATGATGATGATGATATAGGCAATGGATGGTGATGATGGTGATGATTATGATGATGATGACAATGGATGATAATAATGATATAGGCAATGGATGCTGTTGCTGCTGCTGCTGAATCAAATGATGATGATGAAGGCAATGGATGATGATGATGATATAAGCAATGGATGATGATGAAGACAATGGCATGGATGACGATGATGAAGACAATGGCATGGATGATGATGATGATGATGATGATGATGATGATATAAGCAATGGATGATGATGAAGACAATGGATAATGATATAAGCCATGGATGATGATGATGATGGTGATGATGATGATGATGATCATCATCATCATGATGATGATGATGATCATGATGAAAATGAATGATGATGATATAAGCAATGGATGATTATGAAGACAATGGATGATAATATAAGCAATGGATGATGATGATGATGATAATGATGATGATGATGATGATGATGATGATGATGATGAAGATGAAGAAGGCAATAGATGATGATGGTGAAGAGAATACACCTAATGTTGTGGATGCTGACATTGCAGTAGCGTGGGTGGGACGAGGAGAGTGTCTGTCAGGGTCAGCATCACTAGGGGTAGGAGTACCAAGGAGTATTTGTACAGTAAACACAGTAAGGTGATGATAAAGCTTCATTTGGGTTTCTCTAGCACATGTTCATAACCATCTGTGCTTCATACTCACATGCTGCTTGATCAAATACTGGGGGAAACCATGGATAAACACCGCTCTATAGCATTAAGGGATGTGGGAGCATCAAAATATTTTAAGTACCATTTTGAGGCCTCATGTTACTGAGCCATTTTGTCCTGTGAGATCTTCTCCAGTCATATTCTTTGTTTGGAGTTTAAAAAGAAAAAGTATTTGTTTCCGAGGTGTGCCAGATTTTAATTCATCCGGGAAAATATTTGTATGAACTGATCACAAACAAAACACATTTAGAACAGATTTTTTTCAAGATATAAACAGACTGTGTTTTGTTGTTTGAAAGAGGCCTATGCACGTACACCTGATGTCAGTTTGATGGATCTTTGAGTAAATATAGACTGAAGAAAATGGTTAAGGATCATGAACATTTTATGACATATCACTGACATTGTGTAGTCAGTCTTCACTACATAAATAGTCCTAAAATATTTCTAACTTTTATGGACCCATGAAGATCCAGGTAAGAATTGATCTTCGATAACCCATGCTTGTTGTAAGAGGCTATGAATGGGATCGACTGGTCAGGCCCGCTGACTTGGTTGACACATGTCATCATATCCCAGTAGCATAGATCAAATTCATGCTGTTGGTCACTGGATTATCTGGTGCAGACTCGATTATTTACAGACCGCCGCCATATTGCTACAATATAATACAGCGTAAAACTCAGCTCAATCAATGGATGTAATTTTTACGTTCAGTATTTGTATGTGATGCAATTAATCATGTAATGTCTTGCTAAGTGATAGATTTAAGAGCATGCAAATGCTACTGACACAGTAATCAATTAAAAAGAAGATACACCAAAAGAAATAATCACCTATCTTGAACAACAATTGTTCCCCCAACCAGGAAGTGACCGTCAGTGTTAGAATAGGTCCCTAGACGTAATTCTCCAATGATCCATGGATGCAGGTGTGACCGTCAGTGTTAGAATAGGTCCCTAGACGTAATTCTCCAATGATCCATGGATGCAGGTGTGACCTCTGACCTCACAGGTACATGTCAACACTCAAACCCCAAATTCACCACTTACGCCATGGCTTGACATAAATACTTCCCATTTGTAATATTGTACTTCTGTAATCAGATTCCAGACTCGTCAGAAAGTCAAAAGTTCTCGTCATAGTTGCCAGTTAGTCGGGTCTCGGTAACCTGCAGATAACCCACAATACACCATATCCTACATTGTTCCAAGTAACTCAATAACCTTCTTTTTTATCACACCATCATAAATAATTATCGGAAATAATAATCTTCCTTCACCCGGTATTTCCAGAAGCTGTATTAACCATGTTAACTATTCATGTGCAGTAACAAGGATGACTATTTCAATCAGCTCTTTTTTCTCTGTCAATCAATCACTGTTCCAGTGTTTAAACAAAAGACTGTCATCACTTTTTCCTAGTGAAGGGACCATTGAAGTGATGAACACAACCTTTTTGCATTATGCAATTTCTTTACAAAATTGAATTTTTTTATTTATGTTTGTATTCCGAACTAAAGGCATGTCATTAACTTTAACTCAATTAAGTTCTTATATTGTTTAGCCATCTGTCATTTAATACTCCCTGCTGGATTTTTTCCAATACAATGCCTGGAATTGACACTCTGCTTGTCTCTAAGTATTTGATATATCTTTTTAGTGTAGGTTTTATTATACAGTAGGAGGATCCATAGACTTCCAGGCTGCAGGTTGGCTATTGATGTATCATAAAAACAAAGGTTAGCAATAACGAAGCAGCATCCTGAGCAGTTTTCTAGCTGTAGATCCGATTCCTCCTTCAAAGAAGGCATAGGTAGCTTAGTTATCTAAACTGCCATGATTTGCTATGCAGAGTTATGTCCCTTAGGCATAACAGAATCTGATGATTTGTTGTTAGTTTTGTTTGTTTGTTGTTTAAAGGCACAATGTCACGCATTTTCGACAATATTTTGGCCTATAATTTATATATTGGGGGCATATGCACTCAGTTTAGCTTCCTATTGATGCAATAGGACGTATTATCCCTTATGACTTGCCTGATAATTGAAACTTCAAGGCGAACTGTAAACGATTGCTCTGTACATAGAAAACTGTTGCATCCGGTTTCGTCAGTGTTTGCCAAAT
>VKKT01005073.1:12971-23950 GCA_008038995.1 Haliotis laevigata | reverse complement strand
TATGACAAAAGCATTACGATATTCAGAGTGATATAACCATATATACACAGTGTATGATAAAAAGCAGTAGTATATACAAAATGTACGATAAATGCATTACTATTTACACAGTGTATGATAAAAGCCTTATTATATCCACAATGTGTGATAACAACATCACTATGCACACCTGGTATGATAAAAACATCACTATAAAATTATACACAGTGTATGACAACAGCAACATTGCATTCAGAGTGTATGACAAAAGCATTTAATATACAGTGTGTGGTAACAGCAATCACATACACACTAAAAGATTAGTATGATAATAATCACCTTACTTAAAGACACATTCATATCTGTTATTATTACAACGAAAATTCATTATAAAACATATTTTCACAAAAAAAACATTACATCTAATCGAGATGTAAAATACTAACAGGTTTCCTGCCCGATTCCTGCCACGACTAATAGCGATATTGCCATGTGAAACTCATAAGCCTGGAGAATGTTCATGGCCAATTACACATTATACACACAAGCAGTGATGTTCAGGCAGGGCTCATACTACGAACCGTTAACGTGGGCCATACCAACTGTCGTATTTATAAGGGTGTTTATGTGTTTATCGCCCAGCTCGCGTTCCACATCGACCCTTTCATCTCCACCACGTGTACACGCATGCACATGATGGATATTTTTATCAGCAACCTTTCGCTGGAATTCGTTCAGTCTGATTTCACCTTCTAAGGTTTCAAGACCAATATCATGGTCGTCGTGCTCTACCTCACTCCATGCTGATATCTCGGACATGAACCCTGTGGTTCGCTTGTTGGTTATTACAACCAAAAGTACTGGTATATTCTTTTACACTACTGCTGGACTGTTCGCAAACGAATTGCCTCCAGTTGCCGGGGCGGTGGGGTAGCCTAGTGGTTAAAGCGTTCGCTCGTCACGCCGAAGGCCCGGGTTCGATTCCCCACATGGGTACAACTTGTGAAGCCCATTTATGGTGTTCCCCGCCGTGATATTGCTAAAAACGACGTAAAACCATACCCATCCAGCCAGTCAGCCTCCAGTTGCCCATGCTCGTCGTAAGGTGGTCAGGCTCGCTGACTTGGTTGATTCATGTCATCGTACCCCAGTTGAGTAGATCGATGCCCATGATGACAATGGCCGGATAGCGTGGTCAAGATTCCATTATTTACAGACCGCCGTCATATAGCTTGAATAATACTGAGTGTTAAACAAAAACACTCATTGAAAGCAAGGAATTATGTAGATATTAAAGTCGTCGAACTTTTGTAGAAGTAGGTCTGACTCCCAGAAACTAGAGTATAATTTGAAACTAAATCCCACTCAAATATAGAATTATTTCTTTAAGTGGCACTTAGAAGCTGATGTGATGAAGAGGAACACTTTTTATGGATAGAAATCTATTGCAATAAAGAAGTTGTATATCCATATAAAGTCTTCCTCGTCAAATGTAGAATTGTCTCAGCTCTTGAGGAAAATTACAGATGCTGATGAAATCAGATGTATATAGCAAATAACTTATTTTAAAATGAAAAAGAACCTCTCCGAAGGTGAAAGAGTATGTGGGGTTCAAGAATGAAAAATGGTCTTGAAACCTGAAAGTGGGTTAACTCTGTTATTCTGTTATCAGCACCAAGATTGATACGGTGTAATTGTTACCCATTACGTAAACAAGTGAGCACTTAAACTTGTAAACAATCCCGTTAGTGAATTACACTGTTGTACCAACAGCTGTAGGGTAAATCACTCGCTGCCCTTCACCCTGAGTGTCTGAGACAGCTTCAGAGAGGCACAACATGCTCTCTGGTCTGTGCACCCAGGGGCAAGGGTTCACTCCCAACACGCTGATAAAAAACATGCTGTGTGTTAGGCGTTGCTACCTACCTACAGCACGCCATGCTTAGATACGTGCCGAAACAATTATACATTCACCCTCAATATGTAAGGATTATGGGGAACCGAATTTACATGAAAGGTTCTTTCAAAGCGCATCCTGAACAAGAAAAGCAAGATTTATGGATGTCAACTTCTTTTTTGTGAATAACACGACGTTTCGGAGTGTATGGCTGCTCCTTTTCAATTCAATTCCGTGTATGGCTGCTCCTTGATCAGGTGAATACTCCCTACCATTCACCTGATGAAGGAGCAGCCATACACTCCGAAACAATCGTGTTATTCACAATAAAGAAGTTGACGTCCTTCAATCTTGCTTTTCTTGAGCATTCCACTTCTAAATGCCCCTCAAAGATTTGATCCGACACATCCTGAACTTTATCTAACAATATATTGATTGATTTCTAGGGTGATCATAATTGATTTGTGTGGTTTTGACCATGAATCATTCAAATGGACTTGAAAACACGAGCACGCGTGTCATATAATGACATGGTACCGAATGACGTTACGAGACGATAAGTTTTGTTACCCTGCCTATCCCTCGGTATTTAGCGAATGGAACTACGACTGGTTTCCTCGGAGTAAATATATTGTGTCTGAGTGATTATCCATGTTGAAACCGTGTGAAGATGTTTTCCTGCAACTCTTATGCATTCCAATGATTCTTTTGAAAAATAGTTATTCATACCATCATAATTATTTCACAGGTATCATCTTCAAACACGACATCCAAACCGCCAGCGTCACAGCTACACACATCCTCGACAACACAGTCCGGCGGTCAGTCCCACACTGTCCACGTCCAGAACCAGCCCCAGTCCATCGGTAATGTCACCACATACGTCCCGCAGAAGGTCAACCAGCCTCTCAAGTCCAAGAAAGACTCCGAGCCCCCTGAGCAGGAAGATGAAGACTTCAGAAGGAGCGACTTCAACCCAGCATCTCAAACGGTGCTGGACAAGGCCTACACTGACCACAAACACTTCTATAGGCTCAATACTACCATTCTGGACGAGGGAAGCAACCTGAAACAGGAGGTGATAGATCTCTATAGGAAGGCCGGGGAAACACTGTCATACGAACAACTGATTCAGGGTAAGAAGGATTTCAGGCAAACATCGCTGTGTCGAACTTACTGTTATCTCGAGGTAAAAGTGTGGTTCCTTTATTCTTTCTTTTTTCAATTGTTTTGTAAAAAAACATCGTCAAACTCGAAGTATGTATGTAGGTCCCTTTAACTTCGACACAACGATGTTTGAATATACATTGGTTTCTCTATTTGAATTATTTCAGTAGTGAACATGAAATAATAATATAACACGTTCCTTAATTATCTCTAATTTTATATACATTTTGGAGATTACTCCTTAAGGTGTTTTGATCTTGTCATGAGTGTAAGTGGAAATTTGGCATCTACAATTTTGGTATCTACAATGTTGGTACATATAAACTCATAGAATCTCAATGCAAGATCTGGTGCAAGTAAATTATATTTAAAATGGCACTTAAAGATTTTGCCAAACTTGGCTCCTGAACTGCAAAAAGTGATTATTTATATATATTCGACAAATATACATGGACATCTTACGATGAGGGCCTTAAATACGTGTTATAACGAATGACTTTATAACTACCGGACGAAGGTAAGGAGTTGCAACATAGCGAGACTAATATTTAGCTGGGGAATTAACTTATGTCATAAAACGCTCAAAATACACTTGCAATTTTTGTATGTACGTCTGAGCATAGGCAGTAACTGCCCAGCAACTCTCTTTATTGGTGGAGACTCATTACCACACGATTGGTCGCACTGCGATATGTGATGATAAGATCAGCTCCAAAATATAACATACACACCTACGGAACTCGGTGTTTAGAGAGTAACGCCATTTCACTCCGACCCTGTTTAGGTGAACCTGCAATAACGGTATGTGCAGAAAAAGTATGTTTACCTCATTGTGGAGTGTTTACTCTACTGTCGTCGCCTGCAGCAGCGCACCTCTCGACGAGAACTTGTTCACCGGGCACAATGATATTATTTGGGGTGTTAATGCTTCATCATCGCATTAAAAACAGTTCCATAACCTAGGCCTGTGATATATTTATCGGTTTCGGATTTGCTCGAAAAAAATAGTAGATTGTAGACAGCATCCATGGACCGAATTTAATACCATATGGAACGACGTGACAGGGTGATTTATAGTGAGATGACTGATGATCTGTCTGAAGAAGATACAATCAGACTGATAGACAGGCATACAGATAGACGGCAGACAGATGGTCGAATTTCAGGAAGTGTGTAGAGTAGTGAGAACTCACCGAAGCTTTTTTTAAGCTTAGATGCAAGCAGTTACCATGTTAGCCTTGCTCCTAGTCTGTCTCACAGTCCCTGAACCGCATTATATTCCCTACTGCCTAGCCCTCCCTGCAATGCTAAGGCCCTAAATGAAGCAATTCTAGATCTCCCCAGGTTCTGAATCTCCTATCTCACTGGGGCTCCTTTTCAATTTAGATGGGATTATTTGTTACTATCACAAATATATATATCCAGGGACTAAGCGTGAGTCAACGTTGCTCCAAGCCTATATGAATGTAAAGCTATGGTTGGTTACATTTTCATCTTTAAAAATCATGTCTAGGTAAGCGAACTGCTGTATGCCAGCGTTGTATTAGGACAATATGTTATCATATAATCTGGGAAATATGATGTAAACAAGAAATCATTTCCTAAGAGACTTATGCGAGTCTACTGACATGCAGGCTGTATGGTTTTATGCACTTCATCTGACATCACCAATCTTCCAGCAGAGGCAGGCGAGTCTGCACGCCTACAGCACGCTGACTGTTCCACCTTGTATGATAAGATGGCTGCAGGAGATGTGAATTCTGGAACGAAGGAATTTTATCACAACTGTACAATAAACCTCATAGGAATCTTTCACCAGCTTTGTGGAAGGTCATATGTCGCGGGAGTGTTTATGTAGACATTTAATGAAACTGTTTTCGATGTGGTGATAGCAGTTAAAGAATCTGGTTGAAGGTCGAACTGACTCATCTGCAACAGCGTCTCAATACGCTCGGCACTGACTGTGAATGGGGACTTGAACAGGTAGTGGCCAGACATGGAACCCGAGACCATTGCCGTAGATCTGACGTAGATTAACCTTTATAGTGGGACTGAATTTCAATGGAATGTATTTGGACTTGCATTGAGGGTTTATCTGAGTGCACGCGTTTCCAAAGCTTCCCAGTAGGACAGATTTAGAGTGGCAGGCTGATATTTACTGCAGTCATGTTCAAGGTCGAATTCCAGGGAACAGTATGCAGGTTTTTTGCCTGGAAATCTATGCACGTAATCGTGTACTGGCCCACTGCCTCGTGTGTAAAACGTACAGGCTGATGTTTTAATTATTCCGAAGTCTACAGTCACAGAGTGTATTTAGGAACAGTGGGGATAAGGCAAATGGCACCTTGTACCTGACAAAAGTGTAACCGGTGTTTTGTACTCGCTACTGAAGTTAGTGAGTGAGTTGGGTTTAACACCGCTTTGAGCAGTATTCCTGTCATAGCAAGGCATGTCAGCCTGATGTCGGGGGTCCACACTGAGGTCCAACATATTTGCAGTTTCGTTAGTTTACAGACAAATGATTCTCACAATGACCCCGTTCCTAAACGCTTGTATGATCATAATCCTAATGATTACGTATGGGAGTTACGATCACCTCAGCGCTTTGCGGAACGGCGTCCTTCCGTTAGAAATAATGAAATGCAGATCCTGAAACGAATAAGAGAAGCAACTCTTTACAACAATTTGTGATATTTTAGACAACTGGGTATTCCGTGCCGTCTTTAAGCTTTGAAGGTTATCTACTTCTGGTGTTCAGAAATATATATGTCAAAATTGATGCACAAAATTTTGAAAATAATTTTATTCACAAAATCACCACCTGCCCAGGACCCATCGCCTGTAAGCCTTTGTAAAAGATTTTATCATTTGCAACGAACGAGTTAAGCAAATATGAACTTTTGATCCTGTGCTTGGTGCCATGTGTTGATTACCCAAATGGCAGGGGCTTAGGCCAGGTCGTCTTTGTTCTGTGTGTATCAGTCTTTAGAACATTCTCACCCCCACGATAAGATTCACGTGTCGCGGACATTCCTGAGGGTTCGGAATAACTGGTTCGACATTCCCTGACTTCCGGCTGTCTGTGGCACACAGTGTCAGTACCAACTCGTTGGCATTATCAGGTGTAGATCAATCTACACTGATAGGAATGTTGTCCTTACACAACAGAATATGTAGACTAACATCTAGTCTCTGAAATGTACATATTTTACAGAAAAAAAACTGTTCATAAGAAATAATCCTAAAATATAATGAAAAGGAGCCCAGAGACTTTCTTCATTATCAGTCTGAAACTGTGAAAATCTAGACTTGCCACATATTCTAGACTTGCATGGGCTTTCTTGGATATATTTGTAGAATATGTTACTGATTTAAATACAGATGGTCACATTACTCACTAATACCCAATAATAATGGATATAGACAGAAGGTATGTAAAAGAAAGTAGTCCGAGTTACCATTATTGATACTGAAAAGTTAATGAGTTGGTGTTAAATTCGATTAGGTCCATTTAACCATCACCCATTCCTATTTAAGAAAATGTAATCTGGTTAAAGTTGTGTAATAATAACTTTCTTCAATGAAGACGGGGAACAGTGAATCGGCATCCACATGACTGCCTTGTTTGAAATGTAAATTTATTAATATGTAAAGATAATATTCCTGAGATAACCTTTAGCAGCTGTGTTGTTCAGATGTGTTAGTGGAGAGACACAAGTATTCTCATTTGCAGGTATGATTGTAGAGAGACACCAATAACACTTGTATTCTCATTTGCAGGTATGCTTGTGGAGGGGGAGAAGCTACTTCTGGGAGGATGCTGGCTCTACTTCACTAACGTTGAGTTCTATGACATGGAGTGCTCCAAGATGCTTAAAGAACCAATCGGAAGAGGGCGAATATGTCTGACCAATAAAAGGGTGTTGTTACTGTCGGCGGAGATATTCACGGGTGCGTTACGTTTAATTTGACGCAATTTGATCAAAGGTCTTCAGGTCTTTAATTAGAGGTGTATAGATGGTATAGGGGTTCAGGTGATAGAGAACTTCAAGTGCGTGTACAGGTAAGATGAAATGAGCCAGCGACAGCTGGGGGAACATAAATACGTTTATTCAATATTCTTGGGATGGAGAGGTCGGGGATGTTAGGAACAGAATATTTTTCTCTTCGATAAATGCGTTATTCTCTAAAATGGTCAAACAATGTTTGAGGTGACAAAATATCAGATGAATAATTAAATATATCAGTACAAAATGAGGCAAAGTGATCTGCCCCAAGATGTGACTTTACCTCTGTATTGATTCACGTACTGGGGAATCTGACCATAGCTGCGTGGATACTGTCAGGACCTTCTAGCATATCTTGCATTTAGGTGCACCGTGTCGTATTATAGTAACGGCAAAGATCCCAGTTTTGAAGTAACGAATATAACGAATTAATGTGTATATGTAATGTACATATGTAATACACTGTTTAATATCAGTTAGGACTATAGATTCCTGTGAGCAAGACAGATCAAAGTTTTGAAATCCGCTCTGTCCAATTTCCAGATTCGTCATTAAATGATTTCGGCGACACCAGCAAGCCAACGGGGGGTTACAAGTTGCAAGTTACCAAGTCCAACAACATCTACTACCAAAACCTTCCGCTGAACACTTTCCACAGTGCTGAGATGTCGGCCTCAGTTGGTACCACAACGCAGTCCAAGATCAGCATCCTCAACCCCATCTGCTGGGGAGCGTGCTCGTGCTTCGGGGTACGTATAATCTGAAGACAATGTAGCCTCGTTAATCCATACAACTAAGAACCGGGAAAATGGTGTCTTTTATGTAAACTGTTGACTTGCCTTTGCGTGTGTTTGTGATGAGTGCTAACGGTCGAGGTACTATTAAAACCTGATGTCACCCCTATTTGGTAGTGGTTCAAACCCATTCTAATGATGTAGTTGGAATCGTGTGGTGAAAGCAAAGCATTATATGACAGCTAGATCTCGGTCGTCTGTCAATAGACAAGTGAAACCAGTGAGATGAGAGATATAGAACCTTCATCTGAACCTGAAGAAAATCGAAACCTTTTTTTCAGTTAAGGCCGTAACATTGGGGGAAAATGTAGGCAGAAGGGAAAATAATATGGCTCAGTGACTGTGAGATAGTCTAGCCTTCGATACCACACTATCAGATGAGTCGCATGGCCTGCCCGCCTGATTTGAGTTAGCTAATCCGACTAATTCGGCCAATTCTGACGAGGAATACGAACACGTTTATTGTCTGTCCGGAACAAATCAGATCAAGCAATAGCTGCACATCCTATCTCGTGAATATCCCTGATGTCGTCCAACTCTGTGTACGACAAGGTTCACAACTTGTTCCTTCTCTTTTCAGGTTGGCCGCTGCTCGCGGTCGTGGAAAACCACTCCGCCAATGACGAAGACGTTCAACAGGCGAGTGGTGAAGATGGGAGTAGCAATGCCCCCATGGGGGACGAAAATGTTTGTCAATGTCTATCTGGACCCGGAAATGTCTCTAACCACTGCACGTGACTTTGTGGCGCAGCTTCAGTACCATGCCCCCCACTTACAGTGATAGCAGCGGTTCAGGCTGACCAAGGGTCAGCGGTCAGACTTGTGAGAAGAAGGCATCAATGAACTTTGATGGAGAAGCAAATATGTGCATGTTTACCTCCGAAATTCATATTGGAAAATACCTGTTACCATTAGCTTCTTAGAGAAATTGTTTTATTTCTCATGGATTTTCTCTGGAAAGCCAGTCGTTTTCTTAACTGGTCTCTGCACACGTTGAAGACGGATTAGTATGGATTAGACTGACTGATCAAAGATGTTTTTCCTCATGTTTTCGAGATGTAGAAAATGTGTCGCCATTTTGTTTTGAGGAAAACACTTTGGAATTGCTGAGCACACAAGAACTGCAGAGACAGTGATGGTATTTTAATGGATGTATATGGGAAGTCTATATCGCTGGATAAACCACGGCTGGAGACACTACCGGTTCTCACAAACAGGTGTATTCATTTCTTCACTGAGTTCATCTCTCGGACGATGTGCATATTATATCGTTGAGTTCAACTTTGAGGTCGTGACTCGTTAGTGATTAGAGTTGACTCTCACGAATGGTGCTGACATTTGATAGTGCAATGAAGGATCTAATATATATTCAGTATCTATTACACAAGCTTGAAGCTGTCATACGTCCATGCAAGCGTGCCATTTAACTTCTGCCTTATATACAGAACTTGGTGCAATAACGAGGGGCGGGGTTTGACTACTGAAACCCTAAGGTTACTTTTCCATGTAGAAGACGAGGACATGTGTTCATAGAGACCATAAGCTGTAGAAAGTGCGTCCAGAAAGGAAACACTATTTGAACACTCATACTCAAAAATGTATTTCCAGAATGTGGAGGCTGAAGATGGTTGTCTTCCATTTTGTCGATTTCAAAAACTTATAGATACTGAATCGAAACTTATCGACAAGATACCAGAATTACAGGGTGATACGAAGGATATTGTCAAGATGTATTGAAATGATTCTTTCAAAGTGAATGACGTTAAGATCTATGTATCTTTTGCCTCGCATCTACCTACGCATTTGTCCACCGCGCGTCCACCACGCGTCCACCGCACGTCAATTCCGCGTCCATCTTCTGTCAGCCTCGCGTCTTTCCTGCGTCTGTTCCTGTTACTATTACACATGATCACTTGAGTGGCGCCATAAGGTTTTAGGACCAAGTGACCTTGATTTCCATTTTGTGTAATACTTCGGGAAGAAAACAGGGAAGAATGCTTCAGCGAGTCTCCAAATACATGTACCCAATAAACAAAGGTCATTTATGAGCCTCTTGCAAACCTCCAATAGTCAATGCCTATCTCAATATGTATCTCTCTGTATCGTTAATTTCTAGATATGTATCACTGAGAGATGTAATCCTCTACAGCCATCTCTGTAATTATGATTCCTGCCTAGGTATGTTTCTAATTAAACATGTATATCAGTACCAGTCAGTTACGTTGTTAATGTTTAAGAGACCTCCAACTGGGTAACTGGCTCCTCTGTCTTGCGACGTGGAGTCGGCAATCATGCATATGAGTGTTCTGGGTGAGTGAGTGAGTTTGGTTTTACGCCTCTTATGTTGTTATCGTTCCTTACTGCCCCAACTTCTAAATGCCTCTCAAAGAAGTTTACGCCTCTTTTAGCACTATTTCAACAGTATCACGACGGGGGACACCAGATAAGAGCTTCACACATTGTACCCATATGGGGAATCGAACACGTCTCTTCAGTGTGACAAGCGGACGTTTTTGCCATTAGGTTACCCCACCGCCTCTGCATGGGTATTATGAATGGAAACTGTAAAACAATCTAGATATAATCTTCCCACAGTAGAGCGGTTGTTTCGGATATAAGGTTTAAATTGTTCCATGAACTCCAGTGTTGGACACCCTGAAGTGAGTGAGTTGGGTTTTAAACCACTTTTAGCAATATTCCAGCAATACCACGGCTGACACCAGAATGGGTTTCACACATTGTTCCCATGTGGAGAATCGAACCCGGGTCTTCGTTTTAACCACTAGGCTGCCCCACATTGCATGACTGAGTGAATGTTGGTTTCGCCACAGTCAAAAATGTTGCATCTGCATCAGACCTGTCTGTAAATGATCTACTCTGGACCACTCAAACCAGTGTATGCATCGCTTCAAACAGCCGGGATAGTATTGTAGACACAGTGAGTGAGGTTAGTTTTACGCCGCACTCAGCAATATTCCAGCTATATGGTGGTGGTCTGTAAATAATCGAGTCAAGACCAGACAAGCCAGTGATCAACAGCATGAGCATCGATCTTCGCAATTGGGAACCGATAACATGTGTCGACCAAGTCAGCGAGCCTGACCACCCAATCCCGTTAGTCGCCTCTTACGACAA
>VKKT01005073.1:0-12921 GCA_008038995.1 Haliotis laevigata | reverse complement strand
AATATTCTAACCCGGACCTTCACGGGTTTGTAGACACAGACTTATCGTATTTTGACATTAACGATCCTGAATTCAGTCAACTCTTGCAATCAAGAGGAAGGAAGGAGGCTGCTGTATGACCCGGCGTCACCATGGAGACGGAATGGGGACATTTGGGCCAAGTTCGGGTCCAAGGTCGCTTTTAGTGATCAAAATACACCAGGGAAGTATGTAGGGGGTTGATGAGAGAGGAATACAGGCCCTTGGGTATTTTCAGAGATTTAACGAGCGCTTCATGCGTGTTGTGTTTCAGGGTGACAGTTCTGGCGAAACACGAAACGCCACTTGATTCATGCGACTCAACTATCGTCGTGTGGGTTCTGGAACATGTCATGTCAACCAATGGATGATAGTGGGAGCACTAACATCAAGGTTCCATTGGACACAAGTGACTGCTCAGTCGTCTTTACTGATTATATGCAAATAATCGTGTCTCCTTTCACCCGTCCGTTTGTGATACATAAATTGTGATGTATCGTTAACGTAAAGTTTCACTTCGGATGTTTTCATGTGGCACTCAACTGTCGCCTAACCAGCCATCGCATTCGTGACCAACTCGTGTTATTCTGGGACAAGCCTTCTTGGAGGTTACGGAAAGGGGCGAGTGGTGACGAATGATAACAAGTATCGAGTGGAGGACGAATCTTCTTGGAGGTTACGGAAAGGGGCGAGTGGTGACGAATGCAGCCATCGTCCACATGGGGGAAATTTGAGTTTTCAATAAACTATTGAAGCATTAAATGAAAACTCTGATACGTGTATTGTCAGTTTCAAACTGAATATCAAGTTTGACCAAAGATGTTTGTTGTTTTGGGTTTTTTTGGCTTCCTTTGGGGTTTTTACCCATACAGTTTAATCTGATGTTGATGTTTAACTGAAAATCCGATTTGAAACCCAGTAAGCATAACGGCTCAGAGACTAGGGAATGAAGTCAAATGAAGATATGCGTTTTAGTGTTCTCAGTAACGTAACAAGCCAAATACCTCCAGACATATTGGCAAAGAACCAACTGACACAGTGAGAGTCACACTCGGTTAGAAACTGGTCTACAGCATGAAGCTCGCTAGGTACTTCTCGCTCGGGACTTCTCCAACTAACATACACAGGAAACACTTATATATTGGTGATATTTTTGCTGTTCGTGTGGTTTCTATTTATCATTTTCAATATATGACATGAGCAACGATCCGTGGGTGGTAGGAACGTTTTCGACCGAATCACCGAGCTTGGCAACCCGATCAAGTCCAGTTTCTGGACGACCAAATTCTAACTTGGTTTCATGGGAAAACCATATTGATATTTGACAACAGTACCTGAAGATCTTATTACTTTTTTTATCAGTCTTTCTTATTCTGTCAATAATATCATGACTGTTAATTTAATTACCGTCATGTTTCAGCAATTATGTTTTGATATTTCCAAGCTAAGAAACCGCAACTTTTGCATGTATACCTTGGATATTAACTACACAGGAAGGATCACGGACTGTCATCAACACCTCTCTGCTTGAAAGGTGCCTCAAGATGTCGGGGGGAAATCTTGATCTAGTTTTATGAAAAATAACTAATGTTAATCTCAAATCATGAAATAGACACACTGAAAGCCATCCTTTCAAACGTTAATTTCGTATCTCTTTCAAGTCCCACTGCAGGTAAATAAAACTTAAATGAACTGTTTTTGAAAATAAACTGGCCAAACCAGTTAAATAACGTTCTTAAACATTTTACAAAACATTCAACCAGACAGAACCTTTGTAACCAAAGTAAGAAACACAGAAATATTTGTCCGCAAAATATATGTCGATGTCGCTGCTTCCATAAGTAAAATGAAGAACCAGCCAAACAGAGAAAAAGACGTGGAAACTAAAAATGAGACGCCACAAAGACTCGAAGAGTTATCTCCCTTTTCTAGCTGAGGTGGGAGTTGGGCTACGATGCTCTGGGGATGAATATTTCTGTAATTTATTAGTTGTGTCAGCTCATTGTTGGATAAAAAAACAAATTGCGCCATGAGGAAATATAAAAGTACTTCGAAAACATTAGAGCTCAAGCAAAACGTAGGTGTTTACCGTTCTAAATGGATAAAAATCTATTTTATTAACTGTGGGTCTTACTTTAAGAGAACATGCTCAACTTGCTGTATGTTAAACAGAATTATGATTGCAGTTTCAGTTTTCATTCTTCCTGACAGAAAGTTGTTTCTTCAGGAAAGACAGTGAGTATGTACATTTGAATACCTAACCGAATGTGTGTGAGCGTGCATGTGTGTGAATGTGAGCGTTTTTGCGTCTACATACATACATACATACATACAAAGAAAATAACAGTAAAATCTTGATATCATCTCCTGGTTTCAGAGGTTTCCAATGATCCTTGTTGCAGTGTGCAAAATAGTTTCCACATTTTCCTAGTCTGTCGGTATAGCTATGTATGAAAGTTACTAGCCCACAAAATAATTCACTAGCTAGAAATTTGAATGTTGACATGGGTTTCATCATTAAGCTGTTAATACGATGAACATTTTTATCAGGCCATAATCTTGCATGATTTAAAAGTGTATTATAACTTAACAAGTCGGAGAGAGTGATATATTCACAAAATGACCCATGAAATTCACTAGCCAGTGACTGTGGAGATTTACTGGCCCTACTGGATTTTTACTAGCCACGGCCTAGCGGGCCACTGGCTATTTCATACACTGCCTTGTTGCCAGGGATGTGTCTCAGGACTGAAACATGCCGACCACCTTCCCCATGCTAACTCATGGGTAGTTACTCATTCTATCAACCACTGGTTTGCCACGCCCATATAGGCTACAGGTTGCTATGACACAGATGCTGACTTCAACACAAAACAGCATTCTTTCACCCACAAAACAAGACATCAAACCAGGTTATATAAACAGTTCAACTCCAAGGATAAACAACAGATAAAGGGATCTGTTTGTCCAGGAATTTATTTTCCATCAATATTCCCAATTCATGCATCCAATCACCAACCATCTCTTGCTCTTGTCAAAGCATGCCACTCAACTCTGCTCAATCAACAAACGTATAGTACACAAATTATCACAAACACAATACAAAAATGTGAAATACAAAATAACAAATGTTAACAAGTGATGGCCAGCTGTTTTGGCATGTTCCTAACACAAAATGGTTAAACAAAACACTGCAAAATACGCATAAACATGGCAAATGTTCTCCAAGATCGATTGTCGGAAATCACCCTATCCAAACAAAGCCAAGATGAAATCGTTAACCGCTTCTGAAGGAATTCAGGATTGTCAGATAAACTGTTTCACTGATGATGCTCATGAAATAAGATCAACATGAAAATCAACAATGGTATGGCTGAATTATTTGTCAAAACATGGAAACATCAAATTTGACACTAAAATGAAACGGGTTCATCTGTGATAAATTACATTGATGTTACAGGTAAAGTATTCTCTGTGAAGATAAATTACATTGATGTTACAGGTAAAGTATTCTCTGTGAAGATAAATGACATTGATGTTACAGGTAAAGTATTCTCTGTGAAGCATGCCTGGATTTCTCACTCACAAAAAACACACAGTAAAATGCATGTTTCATAGTTTGATAAAAAAAATTTAACACTTTCAAACTTGGCCAAAATCTCAGCAATGCGACAGATGTCTGTCTTATAAGTTCAACTTCAGTCAAAAATATTACACCCTATAAAAACCCTGTGATGAATGAAATTTGATGAATGCACCAAAACATGATGTAAAAACTAACAAACAATTCTACTACATCACAGCGGAGCCTTAGGTTGCTGCAGGGCGGGGCCAGGCGAGGTGGGGTTGAGACCAGGCAGGGTGGCAATGCACCTCTTCCAGACACTGTCCTTGTTAACTGCAACCTCAGCCAAGTCACTGTAGGTCCACCCTTCAACACCCTTGTTCCGCCACAGTACTCTAGTATTATACAAACTGGACTTCTATCATCTAATGATCTGGTGACCTTTCACAGTGAGAGCATGTCCAGGGTGACTTTACAAGTGAGGACACTCTAAAAATCTCCCACCTAAATATGTAGGAATTATATATGAGTGGAGCTGCAAGAACCATATCTCTGCTCTCTATAATATAAACAAACAATCTGATGTTGGCCTGTTGCTATTGTGTTGTGGGCTGTTCCATAGAGATCTCTCTCAAGATTCCCAATTCAGAACATGCTGCACTAATAACCCTGCCATGTAGTTCAGCAACTGTAATCCAATTGTATATGAACTCAACACAGTCCTCTTTCTAAAACATCTGCCTTCAATGTATATACTTATATCTGTTATCATGCCACTTTCTATGTTCTTATCAAGAGGCAGATTTTTGGCTGAGCACAATAGCAGATAAAACATCTGGACCGTTCCTGTCTCCAACTTATAGACATTCTCTTCCCAGAGGTTACTCCTGTCATATGTAACCTCTGATCTAATACGGCCCTTTCTTGGTGCAAGTGTTCTGGATTCGTGACTGGTTGCAATCAGATTTAGTTGTGCAATCAGCAACGTTGTTTCAAAAATGATCATTCGCAAAGCCTCGGTAATTTCCGTATGCTTCGGGAAAACTAGAACCTCTTCTCCAGCACGACGCAGACAGAACCCAGTCATGTAATCCCAGGTGTCCCCATTGCCCTCGTTGACAACGGACATGCTAGCCATTAAATGTCTTGTGTGTCACATCAATAAAAACATCTTGTTGATGATACCTGCACTCTCTATTGCACTAGTTTTTGCTTTTCAGTTAAACATGAAATACCGAATCAATCCTTTGCATATTGATCAACTAACTCCATGGCAGCCACCATATTGGATCTAAGTCGATGTAACACGTGATCGGATTGGATAGAAAGAAGGGAGATAATTCGCCTCGCGATTTTTTGGCGCTGGATTTTACGAGAACCAGGAAATATGGCCGTATTAGTACAAAGGTTTGTAGAAAGATATGACAGGAGTAAACTCTGTGGGAAGAGAATGTCTCATAGAGTAAAAATATTATTACATGATCAAAAATATACGTACGAGTGTTTAAAGTGTCTATGAAAATGAACCTTGTTGCATGTCAGTAGATGATAACAGATGCACTATGCTCAAGCATCTAAACTGGACACAAGCCAACATTATGGATCTGTAAGAACAACACTGGTACAGTCTGTAAGCAGTGTAGCCCCTTGTAGCAACACGTCAAGGTCAAGGACCACCACAGAGATATGGCTACTGCAGCTATGTGAGCGTTGGGTGACAAATAACGTAACTGTCTTGGTACACGGGACACACTATTGAACAATACTTTATATTTGTAATGGAATGATATTACTTCAGAAAACTGATTATCTAAGCTAAATCATAATGAATGAAAACATCATAGAATATTCATGAATGGTTCATAGCAAAAACAAAGCACATCTTACAAGAATAATTCAAAAATAAGATTGAATGTTTCATTTAACTTTGATACTTAAACCACAGTAAGAAAATTCTGTTTATATATTTAAGAAACTTCTCATAGAATATAGCATAATCAATGAATCCTTCAGAAAATATATTTTCATTAAAATAATCATTTTCTTAAACATGTACCTAATATTAGGTTTCTATCTCATCAAAATAGTTTTTCAAAACTCCTTTAGAATACTGATTTATGAGGAGAATAATGCATAATAATTTTTTCATCACCATAACAATTCATTGCAAGCACGTGTAAACGTCTTCTCACAAACATTGTGGTCATACACCAGTTAGTGAGCATATGTGGAAAATGAACTATCACACTCTTGGAAGTGGTACTTTAAAAATACAAAATGTCATATTTGGTTCATATTGCCCTAATTTCAGAAGCTATTACATCAACAACAAAAAAACACAATCCTATCCAGGAGAGCTTGGTTAGATTATACAAAAAATAAATCACATACTATATGCTAGTACTTACAAAAGGAAACCATTTATGTACATTCACTTGAATTAGTTCTGTAAAACCATTATAATGCTTGTTTCCCAAAAGCTATAAAAGAATTCCCCAAATCTGTAACAACTTCAGTGTTACGATATATGTATTGCTACAATGAAAGTAGTGGAGATCTTTAATCGACATCAAGGTCGTAAATCACAGAGTTACTGAAGCTGAAGGCACATTGCGTCTTGTGGTCATTCGGATCCAAGCCACTGTCATGCTCTTCCCAGCTGAGAACTGTCTCAATCTTGCTGTCCCCTGGATTGCTGGAGTTGTCTCCCTTGTTACATTCTTCTACATCCTGTATCAATGGAGCCTTGATCTTCTGTGATTCGTTGCACTTTCCTGACTCAATATCACTGTCCTCTGCTTGTATTTTTATAACAGAGGAATCCTGAGATTCAGCTACTTTTCTGAGATCCCCAGCATCAGAAGTGCTGCTGGCCGAGACAATATCACTCTCCCCATCTTCCTTGAAGCTTTTCTGTGTAGCATCTCTCACATCCTTACCAGCTGCCTGATTCTCATTCTTCTCACACACATCATTCACACAAGGAGCAGCCTCGATGCAAGTCCTCTCAACATCATCATGATTTCCATCATCATCACTGTCAGCTGCCTGGGAAATATCACATGCTGCCACATTGGTCTTGATCGCCTCCACCATTTTCTTCTTCTTCTCACACACACTCATCTCACTGCCAACACTACTGGCACTAGTCCTAAAATCTTTGTTATCTTTTTCAGCCTTCACACTTCCCTCTCCAGCTCCTTTAGCATCAACTTTTCTTCCCTTCTTTCCTTCCACCTTCTCGCCTTCCTCCTCCTCTGCAATCTGCTCAAAGTGATCATCTTCCTCCTTGTCCTCAGCAGGGGAGTGAGAGTCATGACTCAGCTCCTCCCCACTGCTTCCCTCTGAACCACTGTTCTTGCGTCTTCTTCCATTAGCCTTCTTCTCCTCCTTCTTCCTGGCACGTCTTCGTTTACTCTTCAGAGCAGTCTTCATGCTGGTTGGGGCGGTGTTCTTCTTGTATGTGGCACTGTCAATGTGACTGTTGAAGGTGACACATTTCTTACTGCAGCCTTCGAGTGGACTGTCCTCTGGCCCAGATCGAGGAGACTCTCCTCCACTACGAGCATCCCCACTGCTGCGAGACTCTCCCCCACTGCAAAGATGATCATCACTGGACTCTGATAAAGTCCTCTGTTTCAGAATGCTGTGTAGTTTGGGAAGAGCTTTCTTATGGACCACCTCAATATCTGCTGAAGATGGTGTGTCATATTCATTGTCTTCTTCATCTTGAAGTGGAGCCTGCAAAACAGAGATGATTCTATGCAATCTCCATTGTACATGAATGCATATTCCTAATTTATGCCACAATGCAGTTACATTAAGACAATGTGAAGAGACAGGTTTTGGTAGTGGAAAACAACTGCTTTTTAGCAAAGACACTGCTAGTTTCTTATCTTCTTATTTCGACATCATCCTGTTAATTCAACATAAAATGTTGACAATTACATCAATAACTTGAACACCCTCATAATACTGTATCCAAACCAAACTTCCACTTGGCACCACAAAGGCTAATGTCAGTGAGGACTACTATCATTGGATATTTAACTTGTCCGCAACAAGGAAGTAAAATGTTTTTACTGCAGCAAGTAACACCTACCCTGATGTTAATGGCAAGTTTTTTATCCTTCATTTCGGTCACTTGAAGGTATGGACTTTGTCCGGGATGTTTCTTGGCTTGTTCTAGTTCCTCAGCCTCTTCGTCTAGCTCTGACAGTTGTCTCTGTAGACTCACATCCGTCAGCAGCAGCTTCTCCTGCAACAAGACAAGGATCGTCATATGGGATACTTCATACAGGATAGTATACAGAGCATNAGCCTCGGTAATTTCCGTATGCTTCGGGAAAACTAGAACCTCTTCTCCAGCACGACGCAGACCGAACCCAGTCATGTAATCCCAGGCATCTCCATAGCCCTCGTTGACAACGGACATGTGTGTCACATCAACAAAAACATCTTGTTGATGATACCTGCACTCTCTATTGCAGTAGTTTCTGCTTTTCAGTTAAACATGAAATACCGAATCTATCCTTTGCATATTGATCAACTAACTCCATGTCAACCACCATATTGGATCTAAGTCGATGTAACACATGATCGGATTGGATAGAAAGAAGGGAGACAATTCGTGTCGCGATTTTTTGCCGCTAGAGGATTTAACGAGAACCAGGAAATATGGCCGTATTAGTACAGAGGTTCGTAGAAAGATATGACAGGAGTAAACTCTGTGGGAAGAGAATGTGTTATAGAGTAACAATATTATTACGAGAGTATAAAGTGTCTATGAAAATGAACCTTGTTGCATGTCAGTAGATGATAACAGATGCACAATGCTCAAGCATCTAAACTGGATACAAGCCAACATTATGGATCTGTAAGAACAACACAGGTACAGTCTGTAAGCAGTGTAGCCCCTTGCAGCAACACGTCAAGGTCAAGGACCACCACAGAGATATGGTTACCGCAGCTATGTGAGCGTTGGGTGACAAATAACGTAACTGTCTTGGGACAGGGGACACACGAATGAACAATACTTTATATATGTAATGGAATGATATTACTTCAGAAAACTGATTATCTAAGCTAAATCATAATCAATGAAAACATCATAGAATATTCATGAATGGTTCATAGCAAAAACAAAGCACATCTTACAAGAATAATTCAAAAATAAGATTGAATGTTTCATTTAACTTTGATACTTAAACCACAGTAAGAAAATTCTGTTTATATATTTAAGAAACTTCTCATAGAATATAGCATAATCAATGAATCCTTCAGAAAATATATTTTCATTAAAATAATCATTTTCTTAAACATGTACCTAATATTAGGTTTCTATCTCATCAAAATAGTTTTTCAAAACTCCTTTAGAATACTGATTTATGAGGAGAATAATGCATAATAATTTTTTCATCACCATAACAATTCATTGCAAGCACGTGTAAACGTCTTCTCACAAACATTGTGGTCATACACCAGTTAGTGAGCATATGTGGAAAATGAACTATCACACTCTTGGAAGTGGTACTTTAAAAATACAAAATGTCATATTTGGTTCATATTGCCCTAATTTCAGAAGCTATTACATCAACAACAAAAAAACACAATCCTATCCAGGAGAGCTTGGTTAGATTATACAAAAAATAAATCACATACTATATGCTAGTACTTACAAAAGGAAACCATTTATGTACATTCACTTGAATTAGTTCTGTAAAACCATTATAATGCTTGTTTCCCAAAAGCTATAAAAGAATTCCCCAAATCTGTAACAACTTCAGTGTTACGATATATGTATTGCTACAATGAAAGTAGTGGAGATCTTTAATCGACATCAAGGTCGTAAATCACAGAGTTACTGAAGCTGAAGGCACATTGCGTCTTGTGGTCATTCGGATCCAAGCCACTGTCATGCTCTTCCCAGCTGAGAACTGTCTCAATCTTGCTGTCCCCTGGATTGCTGGAGTTGTCTCCCTTGTTACATTCTTCTACATCCTGTATCAATGGAGCCTTGATCTTCTGTGATTCGTTGCACTTTCCTGACTCAATATCACTGTCCTCTGCTTGTATTTTTATAACAGAGGAATCCTGAGATTCAGCTACTTTTCTGAGATCCCCAGCATCAGAAGTGCTGCTGGCCGAGACAATATCACTCTCCCCATCTTCCTTGAAGCTTTTCTGTGTAGCATCTCTCACATCCTTACCAGCTGCCTGATTCTCATTCTTCTCACACACATCATTCACACAAGGAGCAGCCTCGATGCAAGTCCTCTCAACATCATCATGATTTCCATCATCATCACTGTCAGCTGCCTGGGAAATATCACATGCTGCCACATTGGTCTTGATCGCCTCCACCATTTTCTTCTTCTTCTCACACACACTCATCTCACTGCCAACACTACTGGCACTAGTCCTAAAATCTTTGTTATCTTTTTCAGCCTTCACACTTCCCTCTCCAGCTCCTTTAGCATCAACTTTTCTTCCCTTCTTTCCTTCCACCTTCTCGCCTTCCTCCTCCTCTGCAATCTGCTCAAAGTGATCATCTTCCTCCTTGTCCTCAGCAGGGGAGTGAGAGTCATGACTCAGCTCCTCCCCACTGCTTCCCTCTGAACCACTGTTCTTGCGTCTTCTTCCATTAGCCTTCTTCTCCTCCTTCTTCCTGGCACGTCTTCGTTTACTCTTCAGAGCAGTCTTCATGCTGGTTGGGGCGGTGTTCTTCTTGTATGTGGCACTGTCAATGTGACTGTTGAAGGTGACACATTTCTTACTGCAGCCTTCGAGTGGACTGTCCTCTGGCCCAGATCGAGGAGACTCTCCTCCACTACGAGCATCCCCACTGCTGCGAGACTCTCCCCCACTGCAAAGATGATCATCACTGGACTCTGATAAAGTCCTCTGTTTCAGAATGCTGTGTAGTTTGGGAAGAGCTTTCTTATGGACCACCTCAATATCTGCTGAAGATGGTGTGTCATATTCATTGTCTTCTTCATCTTGAAGTGGAGCCTGCAAAACAGAGATGATTCTATGCAATCTCCATTGTACATGAATGCATATTCCTAATTTATGCCACAATGCAGTTACATTAAGACAATGTGAAGAGACAGGTTTTGGTAGTGGAAAACAACTGCTTTTTAGCAAAGACACTGCTAGTTTCTTATCTTCTTATTTCGACATCATCCTGTTAATTCAACATAAAATGTTGACAATTACATCAATAACTTGAACACCCTCATAATACTGTATCCAAACCAAACTTCCACTTGGCACCACAAAGGCTAATGTCAGTGAGGACTACTATCATTGGATATTTAACTTGTCCGCAACAAGGAAGTAAAATGTTTTTACTGCAGCAAGTAACACCTACCCTGATGTTAATGGCAAGTTTTTTATCCTTCATTTCGGTCACTTGAAGGTATGGACTTTGTCCGGGATGTTTCTTGGCTTGTTCTAGTTCCTCAGCCTCTTCGTCTAGCTCTGACAGTTGTCTCTGTAGACTCACATCCGTCAGCAGCAGCTTCTCCTGCAACAAGACAAGGATCGTCATATGGGATACTTCATACAGGATAGTATACAGAGCATNATACCAATAATGCATCAAGAGAACTGTCATATCCGATACCACATGATGCTTCAAGAGAACTGTCACATCTGATACCAAATAATGTATCAAAAGAACTGTCAGTGTCCTATCTGATACCACATTAAGTAGGGATTTACGGGACGCGAATTCCTCCGTCCTATACACATAAAAATTGACAATGGACACAACAAAAGTTATTAGCACATGCACAGGGATGCAGAAAACGTCCAAATACTTTTGTAAAAATTCTGATTTGGTGCAAGCCAGGCTATGGTATCATTTGTAATTTACTTACTGTAATAATGTGATGATCATGGTACACAATACAATAACAGTAACTGAATTACAACAATTGTTTATAGTATAAATAATAATATTTTAGTGTCTAGGACCCCCATTTTGTAGTCTAGGACCCCTGAAAATTAAGAGTATGAGTCTCAGGGACCTTCAAATACAGGAGTAAAGGTAAATCCCTGCATTATGCATCAAGAGAACTGTCATCCCAGATACCAAATAATGCATCAAGAGAACTGTCATATCCGATACCACATGATGCATCAAGAGAAATGTCATATCTGATACCACATGATGCATCAAGAAAACTGTCACATCCGATACCAAATAACGCAGCAAGAAAACTGTCATATTATAGGAAACTACATATCACTGGCAGAAAACGAACCTTACTCTATAAAGAGCACAATCTTAGTCATCCATTCCTGCCTACCCAAACCCTTCTCTCAAACATGCTTCACTTTTTATTGTCCTCCTTCTTTCACCTTCTGGGGCGGTGGGGTAGCCTAGTGGTTCAAGCACAATGTGTTAAGCCCATTTCTGGTGTCCCCCGCCGTGATTTGCTGGAATATTGCTAAAAGCGGCGTGAAACTAAACTCAGTCAGTCAGTCTTTCACCTTCTAAGCATGGCCAAGGTAACAAAGAGAAACCATAACATAAGAAATGTGACCTCAATATCCAAATGGCTTTCTGACAAGAATGCATATATGGAAAGTAGTGATATCAGGGCTGCCATCAAGGACACTGAGAACCTTCCTTCCTATCTATCATGTTTACAGTATATCATGTTTTGGTAAATACATGCACATCCGCCTTACTTCCACGTCATACTTGCTCCATCGCCTACCTCATTCACCCTACATAAGTTAATTACTGCAAGCACGGATCATGTACTAAGTCTGCAGCTTAGTAACCTATAAAACTGTTGACAGGAAACGCCCTACAGACAGGCTGCACAGTGTGGAAGTCTGACATGCAGTCTCCCGAGATCACAGAGGTGTGATAACCATCAACAGTAAACATCATTACGTCATACGCAAACATACTTACATAAAAAAGAAAAAGAAAAAAAAGGTAGGTTTATTTTTAACAAAATGTTGTTCCCTTTCATACTTACATTTTCTTACATTTGTTGTATACTTCCAGATACAAAATTGTCAAAAAGGTTAACATAGCAAAACAATAGCATGAATATTATCAAAATCTTAACCAGGAACTGGTTTTAATTGATAACATGAGAAACAAACTGTATACTTCATTTACATCCCTCCATTTTGAAACCATCATGATGTTTGTGACACGTCCCTGACCTGACCACACCCCTTCATCCCAGTAGCCGTGAAGATCCAGGTTAGAATATTGATCATCAGTTACCCATGCTTGTTGTAAGAGGTGACTAACGGGATTGGGTGGTCAGGCTCGCTGACTTAGTTGACACATGTCATCAGTTCCCAAT
>VKKT01005072.1:36544-46947 GCA_008038995.1 Haliotis laevigata | reverse complement strand
ATTTCGGCATGGTCGAAAATAGGACAATTTAACTCTTCTGAAAAAGATGCATTTCACCTAAACATGAATGCATTTGAACAATATTTTTCGTGATTTACATAAAGCTGTGTTATTAAGCGTTCTTGTAAACTAATACCTTCTAACATATCTCTGGTAGTTTTTCAGAAATTCATAAAGATAGGTGGGTAACGTTTGTTTTGACGTTTAGTGTATGCATTGCTTATACACCTGCAGAAATCACTTGTATAGAGAGACAGACGGGACAGAAGAACGGACGGACGGATGGATAGATGGATAGATAGGTCTGTACAGTGGCTTAGCTCAGACTATCCAGTGGTCGATACTGTGAGCACCTCCTCGGGTCAAGCGAACGCTCTGAGCTTGACCACCCGAGCACTTCAGATGCCTTTGACAAATACCATTGTCAGAGTTGTTCAGAGAGTTCTGCAAAAGGTCGGTTTGACAATATAGACTTTTCCACGAATGTTTTCCCGCAAACCTTTTAGTTATCAGGTTTCTGTGGATTCTCAGAATTGATAGAAATGTACGGGATGTTTTCCTATAAATTCAAACACAGCCCATGCTTAAGGAGTAATTCAACTGTGTAGCAAGGTTAAAAGCAGGAATGATGACTTCTTTCTCGGTATTCGTGAAATCAATATTGGAATTGAAAGAGGGTGTTTTAACTGGAAAGAACATCATGTCAAAATCTATTCAACGTTCACGTAAATAAAATATTCGCGATGCATGGATCAATAATCTTTATTGATACGACATCTAGAAAATACATGTGATGCTAAAAGTAAATGTTCAGTTTTTAAAATGGTATCATCTGTGTTGGGTTTTTGTTTCAAAGAAGCCTGTCGCATAGGTTAGATGCAAAATCTTGGGAGAAACCGCACAGAGCGACCAAAGTACAATTCAAAATGGGTCTCTAATACGAAATAGTCTGAGAATTACTTAGACCTTATGAATGGCAGATTGCCTGAGCCAGAACTATCGCCAATCAGCCAAAACAGCCTGTTTATCTTGATGATTATTCGCCAAATACGACCAGCATGGACCTCACTAACTATTTCCAAACTCGGTATCCCAACCACGTGGCTCACATCTTCCATCGTTACATATATAGAGGATATTATATGAGTGTCCATGTCATACTATGTTTACGACACGAGTGCCTAAATATCGGTATTTCCCGAGCGAAAGCGAGAGATATACCGATATTTAGGCACCAGTGTCGTAAACATAGTATGGTAGGGGCACGAATATAATATTCTGTTTTACCGAAGTCGTCAAATTGAGAAAGATGTATCCAAATCTACTTTCAAACATAGGCTGGCTACCCGAAGTCCCCACATGTAGAACGCAGAAGAAACGTGACGTCATAGCATTGTTCATAACGTTATGTCACCATGACAAAGTGATATTTTGCCCTAGGGCATCTTATGAAAAATATGAACCCCGATATTTTCGCCGTCGTAGGTAATAATTCTCTTTAAGCAATGGTGTGTCTCTTTCGTTTTGTTTAATTCTGTTATCTTGGTATCCAACTCAACGTATTTTAAGTAGCAAGTTTGGGTGATTCCAAAATATCTTCCAGTGAATGAAGCTTGAAATACAAACACGGTTCAGCGATTGGTGCACGAGGTGCTTATAAATCTCCGCTCGGTTGTATCGTGCCAGGAATGTTGCTGCATACACCTATTTGAAATGATGAACCCCATAAAATGTCGTGTTGTCCTTTCTTTTGTTTAGCAGTTATTTTTTAAAATCTGCATAGTATAAAAACACCATGCAACAATGTAGTTTTGTGCTAATCACAATGACTGTAGTACATTTTCATTGTATACATGTTCAATAAATTACTTCCTAACACGAATCTTTTATTGCTTGTTTAGTTGTAAAGTAGCACACAGTAATGCCCCAGTTGTTTGACAGTGGTTCTTGTAAATAATCGATCATACAATCAAGTGATTGTCACCCTGACACCGATCTACACAAACGCCATACGATAGCATGCATCAGCCGAATCAGCGGACCTAACCAACATTTCCCAATAATCACCTTTTTACGACAAGCAAGGGTGAAGATCTGTTCTAACCCGCATCTTCACTGGTCATATACTTGTGCATTACTCTCCAATGTAGATATTTTAAACATACCAAGCCACAATGACCTCGTGTTTTTAGAGATTATGTCGACATGAAACTTCCAGGCTATCCTATTAAGCGAGAACATCAACGGAAGCGACTTAGTCAGTGTATATATATACATGTCGAAAATGGCTAGAAAACTCTCCGCGGGGTAATTACTACAGAGCTTAGATTAATAGACTTTTGCCATCAATAGAGCCTAACTGTGCAGTACCTCTATTTCTGGTTTGTAATTAATAAGCAGACAATTCCCACTAGGTATTCCCCGACATAATACTACATCATTGATCTCGGAACATCGCATTTGGGGTCATTTCTTTTGAAGTATGGTGCAGTTGTACTTTCAGTTTCGATAACGTTGCTTTATTTTGAGACTATCAAAACGTCTAATGTATGCATCGTTGTGTCCTACAATACTAGGATACAAAAATCCCAATATATTATCCTCAGAGTCCTGGAACATTCTTCTTCCTTAAGATGGTATTGGTCTTATTGCTCATCAACGTCACTATCGATACCAGTTTCCCAAAGATGTATGAAACGAATCCTGTGAGCTTTTACAGGAGACACTAAGGTGTTCCGCCACTTCAGCTGTATTGCGGTCGGAGATGAGAGGTAATAGCCTTCAGGCTTTGTAAACAATAACCTAGCATCCAGCAGAATAAGGGACACTGTCTGGAGAGCCGAGATAAAAACAGAACCTCTGGTATGTAGCAGCAAGAATATATATTATATTTCACCCAAGTGTAAGCCATATTGAGCATTTCTGGAGTAATTTAACTCATGTTAAATACAACCAATATCTTTGCAATAACTATTCCAACTGACATGCGCCTTCAGGACCTTGATAAAAGAATTCAGACAAAAAATAATATGCCTTTACCCATTCAGGAATATGTGTATACCACCTTCCTCAACAAATCCGATAGGAACGTTCAAACGTGGGCTCCCTCCTGCATCAGGGCTGATGTATTTGGTCAAACGCTGATTTGCGTCCCGATTAAATTCTCCGCCTGACATGCTTGTTTAAAGGCCCGCGGATTTCTTGGAACAGTCAGCCAGCTGTATCAGCCCTCAGGTCGAGTGTTCCTTCAACCGACCTTCCCGATATATAACTGTCTCCCTCAGTGAGCATATTTATGCGCCGTCAGATACCTGACAAACATCTAAAATTAATCTAGAGGGAGATTAATGCCACGCGTCCTTTGCCCCTGACACACAGGATCCGAAATTGGTCTCTGGTTTTATTGGACTGATGCTGGCACAGTTAATAGGAAAATCCTCCACAGGCTTGTTAACATGGGTGGATCTGTACAATTGTCTCCATGTGGTCCGTTTAGGGTACCAATCCTCTTTGATAAGTTCACGGCAGCAATGGTAATTGCTCGGAGGACCATGTCAAGAGCCTTGAGAATCTTTGATACCAGATATAGATATGATGACAACTCTGTATGATACCCACTGTTCCCAACATGATATCATTATGGATTAGGCCCTTTCATCATATTCTTTGGTCTGTCAGAAACGTGCTCTTGCTGCTGAGGGGTGGTGGAGTTGCCTAGAAGTTAAAGCGTTCGCTCGTGACGCCGACGACCAGGGTTCGATTTCCTACATGGGTACACTGTCTGAAGCCCATTTCTGCTGTCCCCCGCCGTGGTATTGCTGGAATCTTGCTAAAAGTGGCGTAAAACAAAATTTAGTCAGTCTTGCTGCTGGGTCCAAATTGACCCTGATCGACCCCTTCGTCATTGTGAACTGACTGTGTAAATAGGAGTGTTTTCAGTGAGATTAGTTACTGAGTAGACAGGGTTGTTTACAGAGAGGAGGGTTAACAAGCTTACTACACTTACCTTTGTTCACAACAGCAGGAAAGGAATAGTCCTTTACTTGATTTTGCCCTTGATCACTCACGTCATGCGTTTCACTGTCAGAGGCTAAATATGCAAAGTAAGACAGTTCTTTGAGAGACATTTTAGTGTGACGTTTCGGCATGGGTACTAACATCATTATCAAGCGAGTACGACAGGCTTTGACTAGTATTACATTGTCTGGAGGTCAGGAAAAAGCACGAATGCAACGTCTACATATAGCACGAATTGGATCTTGGATTCGAACCCACGACACACAGATACATGTTCATGCGTATATAGTCTCTCGTACCACACCGTATTGTACAGCTAAATGTATATTGGTGTTAGTTTAAACATCCGTTCGTCATGTGTAAGACAGTTCAGAACGTCAATGCAAGAGAATATCAACCTGAACACTTTACGTTGAATTAATTTGGAAACTTGTCTAAATGGACGAGTGAAATTGATGACGAAGTGTTCCGCTAAAACTGTAAACGAATACAAACAGTTCTTCAGATAGATGCTATGTTCTCTTCATAGGAACTTCATAATAGGTGAATATCTAGAGTAGATTCAGTTTGGAACGTGGACGGATGAAGTTGATAGACGTAGGTGTGTAAGAACCTTTCCCTCAGCTGAGAAATTAATCAACATTGGACTGTGACAGTAATCTTGAGGGAAATTTAATAGTCTTCTTATTGATATACCAGCAGACGGTTTCTCATGTTCCTAATTGGTTTCATATACAACTTGTATGTTATGCCTCTCCTTATACGTTAGCCTTACTGACGGTGAGGTTCTCGTGATAGAGACATCTGACACAAAAAAACAGTCGACTTCTGTAATTTTTTCGATTGAGACATTATGATTCGTGTCCTTTTATCCACGCATTGATATTTCTTATCAAAACATATTTTAGAGTTTCTAATGAAGGTGTCAAGCACAGTCAGGAGTTTACGTGGGTCATTACACAATTGCTTGAGATGGGCGTCATTACACATTCGCATGAGATAGGCGTCATGGCTCCCAGAACATTTCATGCCGCCTTTCAAAATTATTTGGAAAAAACATACCAACATACCCAATGGCATAAAATTGTACAATTTGCTTATGACCATCCTTTCAAATTTATATCTAATTCATATTTGCTTGTCATTGATTTGATTTGCACGCTCTCACACATTTTGTAATACAAAGAACGTGTTGTTTGGGGGGTTTTCTACAACGATTTCAAAGAGCATCATACGACTCTTGATGAAAAGCTGTTAAATCAGGGTTGCAAAATTTCGGTGATCAGCAAAACTTACAAAACTCTTTATGGCGGACATGAAACTTTCTAAAGTTATATCCGTTGTCCTTTGTGACCTCTGGTATATATCCACATGTTCCTTTGCAGGTGAGCATGTGACGTGACTATGAGAAGTGGCACAGGTTGACAGCTTACGCTCATTGTTTCGTGAGCGCCTTGGTACCATCACTATTTTATCCCGATATACACACACAGGTTATGATCGAAATCGTTCGAATTACTTGCTTTCAGCTGATATACTTTTGCTTACTGACATTTAGAAGTAATAGAGGCTAGAGTTTGGCATGAAATGCATGTGGACCCGTTTTTTTTGTAAATATCTCTTCATCCAATGACCCAATCGATGTCAAACTGTGCAAATGGATGTTTTGTCAGACAACCTAAACACATTGTAAATCACCGATTTTATGCATTTGTATTAAAGAATCTGTCTATGTAACTGTCAACAAAANAAACGGGTCCACATGCATTTCATGCCAAACTATAATGCGTTATTTGCACAGCAGAGGGTTGATGCTTACATCGTGCAATGCAAAAATGATTCGTTATTGACATATGTAATATGCTGATCATTTGCTATACATGTAAGTCAGAATATATAGTATCAAGGACACATATTGTCATCAAATGATCCCAATCTGAATTTGTTCCTTCAACAATAATAACCTACTGAAACAAACATTTAAAGTTCTGCATCACAGACACAGAGTGAGGGACGAGTAAGATGAACCCCCAAATAGATTTACATAGGGAATGTGAGGAAAGGAATTTGGCCAATTTCATATGAATTAGAATAAAATCAAATATTAGCCATTAATGCCTTAGAATTTGGTCAAGTCAAGTCAAGTCAAGTTTATTGTATTCAAGGCCTCCGGCCCATATACAAGGACTTACATACATATACATAACWATAATACAAAATACAACGACAATTATGAAATTATTTGGATAGCCTATCATTTCTCAAGACAACAGCATCTTTTACAAATTGAGAAATGTTACGGATAACAGTTTCATTTCTGGAAGTGAGAATCGAGACAAAGGCTATTGTTGGGTATTTTGATAGATAATTACTTGAAATATATATTAAGATCGTCATAATATGAGAAAATAAAAGATTTCTAATAGATGAGGCCCAAGTTGTCTTGTCTTGTTGGGAACAAAACATTGCCTGGACACACGATGAATAAGGAACATGGTTACAGACAATGCATTGTCGTTGTGGCGTAGAGGATCAATACAAATTACGTTCATGCTGTAGTCATGCATGGTGTATTTATGATATGATTGGTTGGTTTGGAGTTGTTCTACAAAGATGACAAATTAAAAATACTAAGTGGATAAAATATGTTTTAAGATGGCGGGGATTAAATAAACGTTTAACAACATCTGAGCACTGTTCTTGTTTTGGTCAGACTTCTATTTGGTCATTGATCTTGTGCGGCAACTGTTCCTCTTTTGTCGCCGTCATTCTCCATGTCAGCCTTCCTCTTTGAGTACTATCCCTGTCCCCCTTTTCCAGTAACTCCTTTGCTGTTGCCACCCTACTTAGAAAGTCACTGTCGTTGTTGTTGTCACCACTCGTCTCTAGTTCATGCCCTTGCCAGTGCCATCCTCCTTCACTGGTAACTTTTCCCTTATCATTGTCACCCCTGACGTATGGTTTACCGATGCAATTCTCCAGCAATACCACGGTGGGTGATACAAGATTTGTGAGCCCATTTCCTGTGGTTCTGCGTGATAAGCAAAGATTTAATCACGAGGCTACCCCACCGCCCCCTAATAACAGATCCTGTCCTCTCTGCACCTTACACAATTCAATATATCTCGAAAATTCCTGGTGGTCGTGTTCAGACAGATGTTTTGTCTGGATAATTGCATTTTGCGTATTTTCAAATGAAAGCGTCCCGTTGCGTCCAATTCATCTTTTTCATCAAATCCATCAAGATCAAAGTCGTGGGTCAAATGTCTCAGATTTTATCAAACTGATTTGAAATTTTAAAACACATTACAAAAGAGAAACATGCTCCACTTGAGGCCGTTGTGCAAATTGGATTCTGATTGATGTCATTAGGATCCATCCCACTGTGAAAATTCTCATTATGAAAGCTGCCACACTCTAACTTAAATCAAATATTTGAAACCACACTGTTAACTGAAGCCACATGTAATGTTTCGGTACGTGAAATGGTGAAAACATAATCACTGGCTCTGCAAGCCTTCTTAACAGACTGATGAATGTAAATAACTACCTGTTCCCAGCAAAGCACAAACTTGGACAGACGCTTGTTTGTGGGAACACATTCATGGGGAAGACAAGCTACCAAGATTAAGGGAGTAAACACCTCCACTGGAAAAATATGCAAATTACATATACACCTTATCGCCATGTTCAATACACTTAAGCTGTCTGTATATAAATGACGAATTTTCAAGCTGTCAGATCTGTTTTAATCAAATAGAACAGCGTTATACTGACTCCTAAAACTGGAACGAAGTAACTGGTCCTGGCCTCACGAGGTCATTATGAAAAAGACACTTTCATATTTCTGCACCTGTTGTTTGTCCTTGGCCATTCTGCCTTGGAATATGTGATAAATATCCTTGTGAAGTGAGGTGATATTTCACGAAGACCAAATTACTGAATTCGCCAAACAGAATAATGCATGAGACTTCTTGCTGAAGCTAAAAACATTGTAATTAGATTCTTTATTTGCGACTGTAGTCTTTTGAAGATTTTAACAAAGATAGAGGTAATTCCAGTTAGCCTTTCAACAAAATTGAACCTTCTACAGAAAGGTCATGTCGGTGACGTGCATTGGAGTTATGACACTACATCGTTGTTACAGAGTTGAAACCATGAAAGATGCGATTTTTCCCCATGGGAGAAAATACCGCAGCAGAAATTTCGGATATTTCAGAATATTTGCAGAAAGAAAGTTTTACATTAGTGTTCTGTTGACTGTATCTCCACTTGATGTATTTTGGAAGACTATCAGCGTCATCATTTCGCCAAAATGTTGATCACAAAAAGGGCCATGCAAAATATAAAATAAATACATTGTGAACCGCTATGATCTCCCTGTTATGTTTCCTGTTGGTGTAGTAGAACTCTCAATAATTATCATCTTGTTCACTGCTTCCATACGAGCAGCTTTCTCAGGGGCGGAGGCCTTGGACCAGTCAGGTAAACCTAACGGCTAGCGCTTGGTAACAGTAACAAACTTCAACATGATTGTGAAGTGTATGACTGTTTAAAATTTGACACGTTATTGATATTTTGCTATTGAGTCCAACAATTTAATTGAGGCATTCCAATTAATATAAAACCTTTCAAGTGTTTTAAGCTTATCTGGCCTACGCAGCAGGTGTTGGGTTTGTTTGGAAAACGTCACTGAATGCATACACACGGAAGTACTCTACTGAGTTCAGTTCAAGAGTATGTGATTGGATTTACTTCAGATAGTGCTTTCAATTGCAATTTATTTTAGAGAATTAGGCAAGTCGCAAAAATATCATGACGCAATAACGTTTGTTTGTCATCACTTGCATAAATATCAAGACGCAAACATTTCTTGATTTACGGTATATTATGTTTCACAGCTCATGATACAAAATACAGCATAGAGAGATTGAGTGGTCCTTGCAGTTAGGGCGGTTAGGCTCACGGTCCTTGCCCACCTTTCTCCTATCCCTGTCAGACAATGGGGCTTTTCCTATCACGCTCTGCACAGACGGAACCAAGAAGATCTTTTCGGAGAATTTACTGTAAAAACTCCAAAACATTGCATCCTTCTGCATAACTCACAATGTCAGAAGGGCTGTGTTACGGGCAACTCGAATTCTCTCTCAATGCCAGACATTCTCTTAGAAATGTCACATGCAAAATGAAAGAAAAACAATACACTAAGCTATTTTGAAAGAAAACGGAAAATTTGAATTTTGATCACATACAGTTCCCACTGGGAAAAAGCGTCACACATTCACCAAATACCGAACCCGATTAGAATTGTAAATAGAGCATGCTACGTCCGCTACTTCATGACTTCATGTTGGCACGTACAACTGCATGTGGTCAACTTTCTGGACTTCACAACCTGGTTTGTATGTATGTTTGTTACCAATATTACTATTATACGTTTCTGTATATGAACATTAAGAATCGCCATCTTCTGATTTGAATAAAATGAACTGAAATAAACTAGACACATGTTTGTTGCATGTGCTCTTAAGGTTTTAGAATTATAATCATTGTCACAATATGCATGTATGACTACAGATCTTGTAATGAAACTTGTTGATTTGAATAAAATATATGTAAATCATCGTATCTCACTTGCTTGTATCGTTTACTGCGTTGTCTGTTCCGGAATCGATCATTTACGGATCGCCGCCACGTAGATTGAATATTGCTGAGTGCGGCGTTAAACAACAAGTATTCAAAATCGTAACTGACGATGGATCCGTGCAATCATTTAACGCTTATATAGTGTGCATAAGGCCTTTATACTGCATCAGAGAGATTGACGACTGATTGAAAGACATGCAGACGCTCATAAAAATAAGCACTCAAATCCAACTTGAAAGTGCGAAATGTTTCTAGAGTCTAGTACCTAATTCTTGGCCTCTCGAAACAGCTATAAATTTTTGAACTGTTGAACGCTCAAATAGTATCGACATCTGGTGGTGATATAACGTTTCAAAGGAGATAGTTTCCGAAGAGATATCCCCTAGCATTTCCCGGAATGTCAGCAGCTGTCTTCCTCATGGCATCTCGTGTCTTTCATCTCAAACATCAAGGTTAATTCAACGCCAATTCCATTTAATTTCGCTGTGCAACTTACGACCAGTTAAACAAATACACTGACAAAGATGTCTGTTGATATCACATATTTCAACTCCAATTTTAATCTCAGTCCTAACATACAAACAGGCATCCGTACAGCTAGCATCGTGAAATAGTCAAGAAATAATAATGCATGCAATGTTGATGTGCAATTATTAATTTAGCTACAAGTCATGGACACAGTCTGTAGATGTCTAAAGAGCGTGAACTCACTGTGTAATGTTGTGTTTCCATTCTGTTCG
>VKKT01005072.1:17600-36494 GCA_008038995.1 Haliotis laevigata | reverse complement strand
CAATTTTAATCTCAGTCCTAACATACAAACAGGCATCCGTACAGCTAGCATCGTGAAATAGTTAAGAAATAATAATGCATGCAATGTTGATGTCCAATTATTAATTTAGCTACAAGTCATGGACACAGATGGGGGATGACGAAATGCAGTCTGTAGATGTCTAAAGAGCGTGAACTCACTGTGTAATGTTGTGTTTCCATTCTGTTCGAATCCTGATTTGGACTGATCATATTTCAAGATCATGAATCTTGCGGCGTTTAGTATCCCTCTAATATGAAGGTGATAGTCGGTGATATAACTTAAACACTATTTAAAATGACGTTGAACTCACTTACTCTCTCTTACTTACTCCTTCACTTGTCAAGGCCAGAAAATTATCCGACGTGAAAATGCCCCGAAACAGACTGAGTGAGTTAAGATCTATAGTCACATCGGCAATATTTCAGCCATATGGTGACTTCAACAAATTACAATTGCATAATAAATGCAATTAAATCATAAACAAACCTGTTGACGAATGACAGTAAAATAACTAGATTATCGCAGATAAAGAGTTAAAACTTTCATGTAACTGTAAAATTAAACAAGTTTTATGAACAATACAATATATAAAAACAGGCGTTTTGGTGGAGATCACCAGCAACTGAAGGTGGGTCACCATAACAGGAACAATGGGGACTTACAGTACCTTTGCTACCTGCATGGACCTGGTTGGATTTACACAATTCCTTCAACCGCTGGCGAATGTAGGAAAGTATAACCATAATTAAAAATAACGCAAATACTACGTTTAAAAAAATCTGGTAAGAATAAATTTATTTTGAAAGTTTTGAGACTTCTGTACCCCCACAGGAGGACAATAATTTTACAACACTTGCACGTGTGGGGATACAACCACTAACAATTGCTAATTTAAACTACCTATTATAAGATATATAGAGGAAATGATATGAGTGTCCATGTCATACTATGTTTACGACACGAGTGCCTAGATTTCCAGAGCGAAAGCGAGGGATATACCGATATTTAAGTACGTGTGTCGTTAACATAGTATGATATGGGCACGAATATAGATGAAACGTGACGTCATAGTATTGTTCATGACGTCACGTCACCATGACAAAGTGATATTTTGCCCTAGGGCATCGTATGAAAAATATGAACCCCCATACTTTCTCCCTCGTAGGTAATAAATTTCTATATCCTAAAACCCTGAAATAGAATCCAATGGGCATAAAAAAACAAAGTAGCTATAACAAGTATATCAAAGGATCACTAAAGATCAGCGATGACACCGGGTGTTTGCGAAAAGGGTAAGCTCGTCATGTTCTACATGTACCTACCCGGAATGTGTAATATATACCCTCCCTCAGTAATGCTTAACGTACAGTAACTGTACTCGGTAATATTTAAGGTACACTGCGGCGGTCTGTATATAATCACATCTGAGTGCCATTGTTCAAAACAACCTTAGCGGTAAGACTACCTTAAGTCTATGTTAAGGTATGGGAGTTACGGTCACCTTAGCGCTAAGATCGCTTTGTACAACGGACTCCTGGACCAGACAATCCACTCATTGCCATCATGAGCATCGATCTACGCAATTGGGATGCGATATCAATTGCCAACCAGGTCAGAGAGCCTGACCACACTATCCCGTTAGTCGCCTCTCACGACAAGCATGGGTTGCTGGATACCAATTCTAACCCGGATCTTGACGTTCTGTATCTTCATACATCGATGGTCACACTATGCCCTGTTCTTGTCGCAACATGTTCGAACACATTACGTATTGTACTATGAAATGCACCTTCCTCGTCCCAATGTTACAGGCAATTATTTTGAACTTAGTGTGTGAACAACGTGAAATTAATGCCGACATACAATATATCCGTTCAATTAAAACATCAAATTGAAAGAAACAAAGCCATGGAGAATTGAACGAGTATGATTTTACACCGCAATAGAATAGCAATTTCACACCATGGAACAACTGTACGAAACAGGAGCATCCGTTACAGTTATTCTTCGTTTACCAATATCTGACAAACAGCTATTTCTGGAATTGTTTGCATCACAAATTAAGATCATGCTATTGCCATCTCTGTGTAGTTCCTGTTAGCGGTTTATATAATCCAGTTATGTCGTATTATACGTCGCACGATTTACCCAGGCAGCAGATATCTTTAATTGACTCGTTTACGTTCTCGGATGAATTTGTCCGAATTATCAGAAACGACTATAAATCCTAACAAATTTCTTTGACTCAATAAAACTTGTCATATTCAATGAACATATCTCCGGGTCAATGGTTCTCATCTACAATTTCTTTCGGCACGATTTACCATCATGCGCTTATTCCAAAACAAAGGCGATATGTAAGGTCAAAGTTTATTTTTAGATTGCATCATAACAGTAAAAACACTTAAGATATCGGTGAATCTACACATTCAGAAATATCCTATTTACGTAAATGTTTCGTGTTTTCAGGTTCTTTTTCACAGTGACTTCACTTCCTTTTGAAGCTAACCCAGATATCGTTAGTGTCTAATCATATGTCTCATGCTAATAATCTCTTTGGTGCTAAGGGATAGTTGTCGATTGTGCAAATACATTAGATAACGTCCTAAGCGGAATTTAAAAAGTCGTGTTTGGAGTCTTTTCTTTCAACTATGTGCGCTGAATACCAGTGATCATTACTTTTTTTAAAGATCCGCCATAAGATATTTTTATTTATTAATATATCCTTTTTTATTGTTGTTGATGGATTTTATTGCTCATATACTTTACAAAAAAAGTAAGTGTGCCCATACTTCAATACAACAATTATTTCCCAAAATATTTATGATCCGTAAGATTTTGTTATATATTTGTTTGTCATTTGTTTTATTAATCAAAGAAATCATATAACTGAGTGGATGAATGTTGTGTGATTTTAGAAGATTTTGGAAGATACATTTGATTGTTATGCTTCTCATTATAAATAAATAAATAAATAAATAAATAAATAAATAAATAAATAAATAAATAAATAAATAAATAAATAAATATATACGCTCTGCCGATACCACCCGTCACTCACACAGTTTGTATACAATACAACCTTCACATGCTCCTTATTTAATCACAATATAATCTTAATTCAGTCCCTATTCAATCACAAACAACCACATACTAAATCAGTAACATCGTTCAGTACACAATTCCACCTATTCTGTTATTACCCAAAAAGGAAACGTCATCCGCCTAGTAGCTGTGTATTTTGTAACACCATTTTAATGTATGTACCCCAAGGAGGATCTCTCATGAAAAAGAATTTGGTTTCAGTTGTCCACACGTGTATAATGTGTGAAGCCCATGCCTGGTCTCCCCCGGAATTTTCCAGGAATATTGCTAAAGACGGCATAAAAAGATAGTCACTCACCTACAGGCAATGGCACAGGAGAATTCAGTGTGGTCAGATCCCAAGCAGGTATGATGCAAATCCGTCAAGACCACCCACTTTACTTGCTGTAAATCAGTGTAAATCAGTAAATCAAACTTTGGAATCCCTCCAAAATATATTGAAGTAACGCAATCCTGGCACAAATTCTACATTATTCATCAATAAAGTTTGGAAACTGGATGTTCTTCAACCAAGGAATTAAAGAACAAATCATTATGCCTTATGTGTCTGCGCTGCTGTTTCTACAGGACACAGTGAGTATTTCTTACTGTGGTGATGGGCGATGGGATAGCCCAGCAGTCATGGGTACAAGGTGTGAAGCCCATATCTGGTGTCCCCCGCCGTGATATTGTTGGAATATTGCTAAACGCGGTGTAAAACCTCGCTCACTTAATCCCTCAACCAAAGAATTAAAGAACAAATCATTATTGCAATATTAGTCTTGAGTGAAACCACAGAGAAAATCCCAGATTGTAGAACAGCTCAGATATATAGATAGCTGCTGTTAAATCTATCTATTAAATCAGCTGTTGTATTACCATTGAAATTTTATACATTGCAGAACCATCATTAATTTACGTGTTGGTAATTTTGGAAACAATCCATTCCCAAATCGGTGGAGATTTTATGCCGCTTCAGGTTTCACCGTCGTCTTTTTATGTTGTTATAACATGAGACCCTACGTCGTTAGCTACATTTTCGCATTTAGAGTGAGTGAGTGAGTGAGTATGGTTTTATGCCGCTTTTAGCAATATTCCAGCAATATCACGGCGGGGAACACCAGCAATGGGCTTCACATATTGTACCCATGTGGGGAATCGAACCTGGGTCTTCAGCGTGACGAGCTAACTCTTTAACCACTTTGCTACTCCACCGCCCCTTTCACATTTAGAACATTACGGAATTAATACGGTACTTCCAACATCTCCGTCAGTGGTTTTATGCATTTACGCAGAGAGCGTACGAAACGTTGTAAGAAACGTTTTAGCAGTATCGCGTTGTGTACGGGGATAGTGCCTGACTAAATGATCACATATATTTGTAAATCGGGTGTAAAATAAGTAGACGACTACATTATAGTCATCGATTTATGAAGAAAATCTATAAATTTATAACAGCATGAGTATTGATTGATAATGCAAACAAGTACATACATCTGCAGAGAATAAACTGACGTTCAAAGAAAGTACACACCCTATTCTTTGGTAAATTATTCTCTTGAAAACAATATTAACATTTAAAAAGTGTTTTGATTCTGCCTTGTCACAAGCATTGTGCAAGTCTTTCCAAAACACCACAGTTATTGTACCCAATTACATCATTGCTAGCAAAACATTTATGGTTTTAATGGGAATAGTCCCAAAACACCAGGTGTGTACTTTCTTATGTACGTCAGTATATTTATTAAATTGAAAATAAACATATTGATATATCACAAACATATGTGAGGTAACCCGCTATAAGGATGTTTTAATGTTTATGGAATTAATCAAAAACAGCATGACATTTCTGAATTTAACATTTGTCTGCTATCTGATCATTTTTCAAATACAATTAGCAAACCATTTCAATAACCAAAATGCTAAAAGCAGCGTTCCCGACGGTTTCCTTGTGAATCATTATCAAATACTGACGTTACCAGATATTCGGCCCCATCGGCTCCACTTATCACAAACACACGCAACGGCGGGTCAATTTATCGGAAAAGACAACGGTTGTCGAATATGTATATGTTTATGCGGTAAATGATAACCCATCTGTGGAAAGAACTAACACGCTGTCTTGTTACACAAGTAACATTAAATGTAATACTTTGCAGTCATCAATATTTTATATGGTGACACAAAATTCAATATATGAAGTTGAATGCGCACATCAGATGTAAATGACCAAGCGTTATTTTTATGTACAGGAAACTGTAATGTTGATACTGTTATGTTTGGCTAATGTGTATGTTTAGAGTTTCAGAATTATATGTTATTACGGTCTTCTTTCATCGGAAAGGTCAAATGAATCTAGAGTCATTATTTTGAAATGCCAATCGATAGCTCTGATATTTCCTTTATCCTGTAGACATTATAGCGACCAAATGTCTTCTATCAAACAATATTAGACACATGACTTGTTTTAGTATACACGTCTGGGTCAAGCAAGACCTAATCTTTACCTACGATACAAAGTATTTATTGACAAACTAATATAACAAAGTTTTGAAATGTCAATCAAGAAGGATGAGGAAGTATATTGATATTAAACCTACAGTTTCCTCATAAAAATGACTGATGGTTGTGTTATTTGCTAAAATGATGGTATTACTTGCAGTTTTTAGCATATTTATGTGTACTTCCACCTTTAAAGCATTGTTTATTAAGACTATTACACAGTGATGATGCCATGTGTTCACCAAAAGGTAAGCGTATCCTGCCACGACAGTGGTATCTGTCGCAAACACACGCAAGAGCAAGTAAACTTTTCCTCATAATTATCATGGTGCAAGTGAAAATGGGGAATTGCATCACACATTATTTTGTCACTGATGCGTCAAATATTGAATTGGTAATCATGTCTACCATACCACCGTTCCAAGGCTTTAGGACCCGTGAAGATGCGGTTTAGAATGGGCTTCAGTAACCCATGCTTGTCGTAAGGGGCGACTAACGGGATCGGGTGGTGAGGCTCACTGACATAGTTGACACGTGTCATCGTATCCCACTTGCGTAGAATGATGGTCATGATGTTGATCACTGGATTTTCTGGTCCAGACTTGACCATTGACAGACCGCCGCCACATAGCTGGAATATTACTGAGAGCGGCGTAAAAAAACAACACCAAACAAACTCCAAGGCTGTACTAAGACCTTGTATGGTGTAACACTGATCAGACGTCTTGGAGAACAGTAGCATGGCTGTCTTTGAAAGCTGACCCGTGAAGGTTCGGGTTTGAATATTGATGCAGTAACCCATGCTTGTCGTAAGAGGCGACTAACGGGATTGGGTGGCCAGGCTCGCTGATTTGGTTGACATCGATGCTCAAGCTGTTGATCACTGAACTGACTGGTTCAGGCTCGATTATTTACAGACCGCCGCCATATAGCTTGAACATTGCTAAACGGCATAAAACTAAACTCAGTAATTCTTTGAAATTTCCATTGACTCTCAGAACCACCACGGTTGTCAACAATAGACACCAAAGGCTTAAACTGCTGTAATTTTGTTGGACAAAGAGGTCACATCCACACCTGGAACATTGAAATCAACCACCCTGTCTTGTGGACAGTATGTTGCCTCCCAGTAGGTTCATCTGCTGTATCATCACAAAAAGCTCGTGACTTGCTTTAATGTGACAAGAGGTTCCTCTTTTAGCCCTACATATCAGGTGAGGTGAAGTGAAATGGGGTTTAACGTCGTACTTACGAATATTTCGCTCATATGACGACGTGCATGCGTGTTTATGTGTGGCAGCTTGTACCAGCCCAGACTTAAGCTGGTTTTATAGTGCTAGTTCACTGAGATACAATGCCGCAGATAAGCATCAATACCCTACTCAGATACATTATACTGACTCCGAGCCCACCAGTCCTTGTTGTACCCATTAATGCCGAACGCCAGGCAGGGACCAACAAGTACCATATTTTAACGTCTTTTGGTATGAGTGAGTGAGTGAGTTAAAATTTAACGTCACATCGGCAATATTTCAGTCATACCGTGACGAGAACATTTGACTTTTGGTATGACGCGGCCGGAGATCGAACGCGCGACTTTCCACTTTCCGGGCGGCACTCTAACCACTACACCACAGAGGCGGTCCCCAACATATCACTATACATAGAGGTCACTGTGTGGTCAGGAGATGGACTCTAGGTTCAAGCTTTAATCTGTTGAAGAACTGCTGTAGTAGGTCATCTATCAACTCCATGGGCACGAGTTCGTGAATGTGATGTTCCAGCCTCCATTATCAGTCTCAAGGGAGGTAATCACAAAGCTGGTCAAGGACTTGATACTTGATAGAAGCCAATAATGATTGGGAACCATCATGATCCCTCTTGTTGGTTTACGTTCAGCTGATGAGTAGAACATCTTTCATTCCTGACAGCATGGGTGGGATGATGAACCAGTGCACTTATAGTTTAAAATTCAAGTTTTGCATCTTACCTGAAAAGGGGTTTGAAACTATATAATTACTGTTTTGCATAAGCTGAACTTAAACATGGTTTCTTTGAGCAGAATAATGATTTTTAAGATTTGAATCCTTTTTCATGACTTGATCATAACTGTACAATAAACTCAATTATGAAATTTAACGTCACTTTGGCAATATTTCAGCAATATAGTGACGAGAAAAGTTTTGCATACACAATAAACACAAGTTGTTAAATATCCAGTTATCGAAGGACAGTAAAATAACCAGAGTATCACAGATGGTGTGTAAAACTAGCATGTAAATCTAAAACTATTATATTTAGGAAAACAATACAACAACAAAAACAGGCTAGAGATCGCCAGCAACTGAAGGTAGATCACCATACTAGGGACCATGGGGACGTACAGTGCCTTGCTACCTGCATGGATCCAATCTGGATTTACACCATCCCTTCACTCGCTGGCGATTGTAGGAAACTTAACCCATATTTTAAAATCACAAAAATGCTACGTTTAAAGATCTGGTAAGTAAATGTACTTTGAAAGTGATGGGAGTTACGTACCCTCTCGGGAGGTTTATGGAAAGAGTTTTGTCGTTTCTATTTATCTGTGTTGTGTTGCGAATAACCCACTGTAATTTCACTGTTTGTTCATCTTGTCCTAAACCAAAGAATACGAAAAGGTAGAATACGAAGCCGAAAGGGGATAAGTATATTCCAGCAACATTGTTCCTCTCATAGTTGGATATGAAACCAACATAGTAGCCAAAACGTATCTTGTCAATCTGGATCTGAAAGAAGATGATCAGGATCTATAACCTGAGATAGGGATGTCAGTTGGCAAAAACTGAAAGTTCAGGATACTCAGATATGTGAGTTGCAGGATGTTCTGATTTCCAATATCACCGTCAAATCTGACAATGTTTCGACAAATTGTCTCCTCTTCCACCTGATCCCTAATCTGACCTGATGGTTCCGGTCTCTGACTTGCTTAGTGAGTACCGTCGTACCTTCTGCACATTATTCAATCGCTGGCTAGCCTCGGCTTTTATCATCAGGGCCGAGTGGCGCAGGAAACAGAAGCCAAGTTCTTACATGGAATGACAAGGGCGGCGGGGTTTGTGTGGCAGTCTTCAATATACGTTGAGTGAGTGAGTGAGTTTAGTTTGACGCCGCACTCAGCAATATTCGAGCAATATGGCGGCAATCTGTAAATAATCGAGTCTGGACCAGACAATCCAGTGATCAACAGCATGAGCATCGATCTGCGCAATTGGGATACGATGAATGTGTCAACCAAGTCAGCGAATCTGACCACCCNATCCCGTTAGTCGCCTCTTACGACAAGCATGGGCTACTGAAGATCAATATTCTAATCCGGACCTTCACGGATTTCAATATACGTTGTGGGGACCTACGTAAATACTTCGAGTTATCCAAACTGGACACAAGCACAAACATGATGACTATAGAAGGAACACACAGGGACAAACCTTGTACTTCTAAGCAACTGTAGGCTCGAAGCAACGATGTTTTTGACTTTACATAGTACAGTGTCGGGACTACCTTCGCTTAGATGTTCGTAGATATATTGTCTAGGAAGATTATGGATTAGAATAGTTTAAAACAGACTGTTTTCAACCCTGAGGCGTGTATCGTTCTTCGCTGTACGTATCAGTGCATTGGATATCCAGACCTGACTATTTACAAATCTGCCATCACATCGCTGGAATATTGCAAAGTACGCGTAAAGTTACAAAGAATTTCACAAACCAAAGATACACTTAAAAACGTAGCTTCTGTTATTCAAAAATTAAAGTTATGTAATCGTAAATCATATCAAATTTCAATCTCGACTTTCTAACTAACGAGGAGAAGAATTCGATTATGTTCCGCAAAGCATTTATTATTAATTATAAAAGAAATTAATCCCTTTCTTCCTGCCAAAATCCCACACATCTAATGGTCTAAATCTCTCTTAAATCCCCAATAGAGTTACGGTCACAAACACAGCTCCTGTGTTTGACGTCTCCTCGTAAACAAATAACAGGAACGTCTAACAGGAAAAATCAATGACGCGGTTCCTATCAATAGTTCTCCCTGGTTCACCACAGCTGACGCCTGCAGGCACTCGAGTCATCAGCTTGTGGTCACCCTGGTCATTCATCAGCCAGCTGTGCAGGGCACTGTCCACCAAACACTTGGAGCAGCATCCTCGTGAGGGTTCCTGCTAATGTAAACCATCCCAACAGTGTCTTCACCATCCCGTCTGGTTTATTTACTGAGACAGCTCAATTCGATTTTCTCTCTTATTAATTGGTGGACGAGTCTCCAAGTCCACAAGGTTTGCGCTAAACAATGTATAAAACCGTTTCAGCTAAAAATGTCATCATAATTGAACACAGCGATGTGTTGAGATAGAATACGATACTTTATCACCCAAAGCGAGTCAAAACCAGGTCCCCGTTGCAGCAGGCGTGCTAAAGTGATCCTAACTCCTTTACTTTAACATAGACTTACGATGAACGAAAGGGTTTTTTGAGAAAGTGGGTTTGGGCGGGATTGGGCTCAACATTATCCCAGCCAAACGGCCCAGTAACTTGTCATCTTGTCTGACGAAAGGGTGTGCATGCGAAAACGATATGATCGCAACAAATGTTGATAAACAAAAGGACAAGCAAGAAATGAATTAATTCAGAGCCACATATGTAACACGCATAGAAAGCGCTTGGCGTTACATGAATTTTAACATTTAACAGAGTACGTCTTAATTATAAGTAAGAAACGACCTTCTTGGATAAAAGGATAATTGGTTCTCGTTGGTTGATGTAAAATACGTAGATAAGACATAAATATTACATTAGTGTATTATTGCCGTAAAAGTATCACACTGCTGTATCTTCCACGGGCGGGGAAAGGTCACAATACATCATCCGAAGGCAGGGTTAAAAAATTGAAAAAAGGAAGGTGTTGAGCATGCACATTAGAATCAAGGCCAATAGATTTTCTCTCATTATAGTCTGTTTGGTGTGAAAACGTACTGATGAATTTCACTTTAAACAAAAAAGTAAATCAAATAAAGTGAAATTAAGATTGCGAATCCTCATAATTTTACCTTGCCAATTGAACATTTAAATTTCAGAATTTTATACAACTTAGGATGAAAGTTGTTTAACAAACGATCATAGATTCAAATCGCTTTTATTGGTTTGTATTACAAGAGGGTAAACGCAGTAGTTAATTAAGAACAGTGATACAAATGCACGTGCAGTACGTGATGAGCGTTAACTTAGACCAACCCTACTTGTTCTCGGTGTTTCATTCACTGTGCATACCCCCTTGTAATGCAAACCAATAATAGCGATTTGAAACTGTGATCGTTTGTTAAACAACTTTTATCCGAAGTTGAATAAAATTCTGAGATTTAAATGTTCAGTTGACAAGGTAAAATTATGAGGATTCGCAATCTTAATTTCACTTTATTTAATTTACTTTTTTAACGTGGAATTTATCGGTACGTGTTCACTGCAAACAGACTATAAATCATGACTGAAAAATGGCGTCCAACACTCCTATCGGTTAGAAGGTGTGTTTTACATATCGCATCCCTCAACAGCAGAACAGCTGACAACGAACAGAACGAGCCACAAATTAGTTACATGAGAGATACACATGTATCTCACAAAAAGCACCTACAAACACTTGACGTAATAGGAAATTTAACAACAAACACAGTATCTCTTATAATTTCTGATAATGACTTGGACGTTCATGGTTGAAAAGAACATTAAGCATCGGGTTCATTATAGCAGTATCGAGTAAATTATATTAACCAATAATGGATGGGGAGACATAAAATTGTCGCCCATGTGTCGTCTCAACATCGGCAGTCACGATTGCAAATTGAAGGTAAAAACGTGCATTCGGAAACATATAACATATGAACGTTTAAGCTGTCACTAGAATCGTTTATTGTCGTCATTAAGATTTGCTGCCTTTAGTAATAGCCGAAGCTCGCCAATTTTCTGTTAAATTAATTTTCAGTGTGAATTTGTTTCAATTTCCTATACCTGTAGTGGAAGTATTCCAAATCATGACGAACATTTTGAAATGTTAAAATGCGCTCACACAGGTTGTCGTCTTTAGTATCTCTCTTGATGATCTCTCTCTTTGACCATTTCGACCTGATTTTGCAGATTGATGAATTACATGACATGGTCTGTGGCATAGTATTACAACCATATTTACAAGTAGCACGAAGTACCGAAACATCACATATTCATTCTACACTGAAGAACACTTGATCAAAATTGTTAAAACAGTGTTATTAATAGAAATTACTTGCTTTTGTTAGATACACACACAAGCTCCTTTTTAGATATATCAAGCCTTTTCACACAGGAACTGTACGGTGAATGCAACGATCGATTGACAAATCAACATCCAAATAACTAAAATACTGCTACTTAATCACGTTTATTGAGCCATATATTTGTTTACAAGCCTGGGCTCAATCTCAATGAAAGATATCATATCTACAGTTTGATCATAGTAGATTTGTTTATTAAGTCAGCGACGTTGAAGAAATGATGATCAACTCATCAGTGGCTGATTTATTTGATTATGTGTCGTTGATTACGCTCATACCATCAACCACTGGTCTGTCCACAGGCATCATAAATGTTGCCGACTGACTGGAGGCTTAAAATAGTTCGTCAGAAAAGACAAGAGTGTGTAAAGTTCAAGCTGAGATCAACAATTTTGGATTTTTATTTTCCACAAAACGTTTCAATACACAATATTCAAATCAAAGGGACACAAGCCTTTCCATAATCACAATACTGCTAAACAAAGAGTCCATTATTCGTTTCTGGCTATTATCTTCAAGTTCATTTTGTCCATAAAGTGCGCCTTCCCTGGCCATTATAAGTGATGGCCAATCTATTAAAGTGGTACACTGGAGATGGTCCAAGCGAACCAAATCTAAAATGGAAAGGATAAGATTCAATTCAAGCTAAATGTCAGATATTGATCGGAATTCATCATTAACATGGCACTCGTGTACCTTCTTAGAACACGATCTCATGGTTAATAAAAATGTTATTCTCAATACAAAATGCAAAATGTTTTAAATAAAACAAGTATGAACCTGAATACACATGGGTAAATATGATAAAAGGCAAACTATGGAATTGCATCATTTTTGTTACTGAACCGTAAAATTTTGAAATGTACTTCGCATGTACATCATAACATTTCAGAAAGCTTCATGAATACTGTGAGCACGTACCCTATGGTGCTCTTTTAAATCTCTGATCAAAATGCATGTTCGATCATTCTTGATAATGCAGACATCTAACGCTGGATCCGACAAAATAATATTGCTCGACACAAATGGAAAGGTGACGATTGAATAAGTGAAATCGTTCCTCTTGTCATACAGTCTTCTGGATATAGATTTGTCACACTGAATCTCTATAACAAACTCAAACAAGAAACAGATGAGGTGGGTAACCGTTCCAGTCAACGTCACCTCCTTCAGTAAGCTACATGTATTATTATCTTGCCTCACACATAAATGTCGTTTTCTGATTGGCTGAACGCTCTTGTATTATTTTCAATTGACCCCACTTATAAGCGAGTAACATTTTCTATGTACCCCGCTGGGAATGCCAAACTCATTTGGTACTTCGTAGTAGTAATTCTTTATTTCCAATAACATTGAATCGCGTATAACGTACGGAAATTACCGATGTTTTGTGAATGCAAGTCGATGGAAGGGACATAACTCTAAATAGTTATTCTTGTCGTCTTGTAGTCTTGTACTCCATACTATACCCGTGCTTCAAACAGTTCAAAATTGCYATTGAGGTGTTCGGTAAGATAAATACGTTGTTCACTGATCCCTCGGGGCCCATGGGTTGATGTACCCTCGATGTTTCTTTGTGTTCCCCTCGCCCTTCGGGCTTAGGGAACATACACAAACATCGAGGGTACATTGGCCCCGAGGGACCAGTGAACAACTTATAATGTTTGTTTTGTTTGTTGTTTAACGCAACACTCAGCAATATTCTAGTATATGACGGCTGCTGTAAATCACCGTATCTGTAACAGACAATCTATTGACCAACAGCGTGAGCATCGTAATAGGGTTACGATGACATTTGTCAACCGAGTTAACGAGCCTGACCACCCGATGCCGTTAGTCGCCTCTTACGACAAACATGGCTTGCTGAAGACCAATTCAAACCCGAAACTTCACGACTACACATTTATTAATATCGGTATATACAACTGCATAATCTGAAAAAAAGAGATTATATTTTAAATAGTAGCTTCCAGAGAAGCATGGTGTACGGGCCATTCATCACACAGAGATCGTTTCCTTCGCTTGACCAGTGATAATCGATTATTTTTCTAGCAACTCTATGAACCAGACCTCTACATGTGTCATACTCCAAAGCTCCTTTCATCAGCACTTTCATACTGTTAAACAGAGATCGTTTCCTTCGATTGACCAATGACAATCAATTATTTTTCTGGTAACTCTATGAGCCAGACCTCTCAAGGATTCCTACTCTAAAGTTCCTTTTATCAGTTCTGTCCCATGCATGCCCCAAAGTTATCCCCAAAGCCGTTAAAGGCGATGCTTAGCTCAGGGTTATAATTACCCATGTCCATTGTGGTCCACAGGTCGTATTCAATAAGCATTTGATTTTCTCAATATTATTTCCAGAAATTCAATAAGAATGACGGAACGAAGAACCATCAATCACGTCTTCCACTGACGGCGATCTAGAAGTCGCGACACGGCAAACAGACCAAGAGGAGTTTGGAGGAGTCTTGATGGAGAATCTATACCATGTGTCACTTTCTCACGGCGGTTTATTTGGGACCATGTGAATAATGATCACTGAGTCGATGGATCAATGACTAGACTGACCAAACTTGCGTCTGTGGGTTGTATCTGTTAGTTGACTTCATCAGCTTTTGTTTCATTATGATCCATTGTAATCGGTGTATTGAATCTGGCTAAGATGGTATAAGTAACAACGATTAATTGCTTTAAGTGTATTGCCCTAACCCGATATACTAATAGAGCAATTGTCCATTGTATCAGTGTATCTCAGTAGCCTAATTCAGTACGTAGAACAGTGGTCCATTGATATTAAATAATTGTTATCAGCTAATTCACTAGCCAAATGCAGTATGTAGAGCAGTGTGATCCACTGTTATCAAATAAGTGATATATGCTAATTCACTAGCCAAGTGCAGTATATAGAACAATGGTCCATTGTTATCAAATAATTGTTATCAGCTAATTCACTAGCCAAATGCAGTATGTAGAGCAGTGTGATCCACTGTTATCAAATAATTGTTATCAGTTAATTCACTAGCCAATGGCAGTATGTAGAAGAATGGTCCATCGAATCAGAGCATTCCATTGGCCCAATAGAATATGGAGAACAATGTTGAATTGTTACTGGTGTGTTTCATTAACCCAATACAGTGTGCACAGCAATGGCCCATTGTATCAGTGCATTTCATAAGCCCAATACAGTATGTAGGACAATTTTCAATTGTTACCAGCCTAATACAGTATGTACATCAATGGTCCATTGTACCAGTGCATTTATCATCAGTCTACAACAGTAAGTTGAACAATGTTGAATTGTTACCAGTGTATTTCATTAGCCTAATACAGTATGTCCAGCAATGGCCCATTGTATCAGTGCATGTCATTAGCCCAATACAGTATGTAGGACAATGTTGAACTGTTACCAATGTGTTTCATTAGCATAATACAGTATGTAGAACAATACTGTATTGTTATCATTCAATGTACCTTTTATTGGCATAATACAGTATGTAGAAAAATATTGTACTGTTATCCGTCACTGTGAATTTCATTAGCCTAATGCAGTATTAAAGCATCAATCAATTGCTATGATTTATTGCTATAATCAATGCTCTTGTCTTAGAACTTTTACATTTGTACTGTCATAGTGTTCATTTTGTATTGATATCTGAACTTTTCACATCACATGTGGTTATTGTTTGTTGGTTTGACACTTAGACTCATACCCCAACCAACACGTCCCACATCAACTGATCACCTGTCTTATTAAAGTGTTATGAGAGTGGGGTTGTTGTTTTCTTATGTTTTTATTTTTATTTTATTTATTTTTTATTTATATTTTTTTTTGGAGGGGGGTTTGTAATTTGTAATACCACATTGATTAAGTGATAGTTATTATGGGTCACAATGTTTAAAGTTTTGAGTGTTGGTTTGACTCGCATCTCGCATCATATATGTTCAATGGCAATAGTATTTTGTAGCGGCACGCCTTTTCGAAAGTGCTTCAGAGTTGCCTCCCCGGGGCAATCGTTTTGTGTTTGAAGACTTCCGGATCTCGCCGTGGTACTTTCGATAACGTTCTGAGTGGATAATGGTGCATCAAAGCTTTGCTAGAATGCTCGAGAACTGTGTAAGAGCTATATAAAGGCTGGTAGTGCGAATTTGGACTATTTACATGACTGGATTTATGGGCATCTTTCTGCCACCGTCAAATTGATCAACATTAAAGACTGGCCATGCTTGCCTACTCGAATACTGTCATTGTAAACAACCTTCAATCAGTATAACTGTTCTCACTGGAAATGTCAAGACTTTGGTTAGTTAATAATTTATATTTGTGACCCAACATGTTTAGATTTGTGACTCAATTGCATTGTACTAGATATCTGAATTGTCACTCTTTATAGCTTGCTCATTGTTTGCTCAAAATAATATTTTAGACTTGTCTGTGTTCTATTTTGCTGGTTCAAAGGGGGCCTTTTAAACCTTCTGTCACGGCAAATTATTAACCATAACAACAGGGATATGATTAATCATGATCAGTAGTGAATGTAATAGGGTAGTTATAACACTCAAATCTCGGTGCAGTAAAAATTTGAATACAGAAATGAAAACAAAATATGATCGAATCGTTTCCAGTGTCAAATTAAGAGTTGAATGAACACGAGCAACCAGGCCCAAAGGGGCAATCATTTCTGAAGTTAACCGAAACTGTCTTTCAAGGATGAATCCACATTCTCTAGAATGTTATACATCACCTTTGATGATGATCATCATGATTAGTTATCTTTGCTTTAAATATAAACATGTGAACTCAAATCATATTGTCAATTAACTAATCGATTTCAAAAATTCAAAATTTCAGTTACATAACTACATATGTATGTATATATATAATAACCATAAAATCTCAAAAGTATCTCTCACCATAAAATGCATTAGTAGGCAAAGAAATGAAACTGGCATTTAAGGACCGCATCGGGCTGTTTCGGGGGGAGCAGGACATAACCTAGATCACGAAAACAAATCTATTTTGAATCATAAAACTTTGGGTCTCCAGATGATGAATGGACCCATGTGATCACTCAAACAATCATGTTGCAGCCAGCCAGGTCGATTTATCATCTCCAAGTCCAGCCATTATTTATACAGGTCTGAAGGAGCAGCCAAGGGATACAGAAGACCGATGTGAATCCCCCGTGCCCCGGGCAACTCATATAGAGAGATGATGACTCCTCTGGCTTGTCCATAATATGAACAGTTTGATTCTCTTCCTAATTTTTAGAAAGTTGCATACAATCTCATTTATTCTTCAGCCACATAATTGTTTTTTTATTTACATCTTTATCATACAAATAATTTTTATTGCTATTTTGTCATGTGTCACGTTGTCCTGTTTTTGGTTATTCTCAGGTGTTGACTTCTGTTTTGTATGTCCTCAGTCACCGAAAAGGCAAAGCTTTAAGGACCAGGTGCAAAATGAATAATGATACCAGTTGATCGTGAAAGGGTGAAAGTCCATTGTCCCATACGTGACAAAGGTCACAGACATTTGATGGCACGTGTCCACCCTTAAAGGCACGGGAAAACATGGCACCGGTCCAAATAAGGAACTGCATAACTTGTGGAGGTGCTGATGCCTCACGAATAGATTTGTCCTAAGTCACAGAAGGGTCTTATGGTCTGACCACCGCGTTTGCTTTTAGAGGCATATATAGCGAACTAATATCTGAACAAAAATGCATCGCAGCTAAATATTGAGTATTGTATTTTATCTTATTCTCCTGGAAAATGCAAACGTGACTTGCTGTAAAATGGACACACAAAATCTGTTGCTTTTTATTACTATCATCAAATGTTTGATCAGATACCAATGTGCTTGGAATAATTTCCAATGTTAATGGAGAAATATTTCTGCCATCCTTCCTGTTCAATGCCTCACATTGTGTATTAAGATATATTTCTTTAAACCTGTCAGTATAGAATTGAAATTTTCTCTATAGAATAATCAAGAACACGTTATAAATAAAGATGCAATGTGATTTTCATGCAGCCAAATTTAATACCAGTCAATACATTCAAGAACTAGCTAATGGAATATCTAGCCTGACTATTCGTTTGTATTAAGCTTCTGCAAACTGATGTCCCTCAGGAACATAACAGACCACTTCTTCGTGGTTCAGAAACGCCGCAACAACGGTTGACCTCAACCTGATTTTTTTTATGTCGGAGTGTAACCGCAGCTTATCGCCTCAATGTAAGTCCCTGATTGAGGGGAAACATTTATTGGCTTTCCCAACCAACTTAGCCTTGCAACTGCCAGAAAATGGGGACAGGCGGAAGTAATTAATGAAAGAGAAATTGCTGCAGTAAACACCAATGCGAGTTTCATCTTCCAAGGCTGCCACAAGGGGAGGACCAACGATGTACACTGTGTAAAAGTAAATACATTCTCCTCCTTCAAAGACATTAATGTGGCTGAATGGGTGTGTTGCCAAAAAACGTGTAGTGTTGATGTAACATATGGACAGATGCTGAGTAATTGACGGTACCTTTCTGGCAAATATGAAACATCCACTTTCAGTGATTTTGGGATGCTGATTTAAAAGATTTGTATTGTAGCATTTTCACGAAAATTTCACTCACAGAAGATAGTCAATATACCCAGTTCGATTTCTGGTGAGGTGAAATTGGGTTTAACGTCGTACAGTTCCTGTTTTGTATGACGTGTATTGATATGTCATTGAGAGTTATATTTTACTGACTTGAATTTCAGATGATTTTTCAATCTCAGTTTTATGAAGCATAGGGTATTTTGTGTGCGATTAACCCTTCTTGAATCTTGTCTCAAGATATCATAAAGCCAGGCAAAAAGTTAACTCTTCTATAATAAAGTATTAATCATTCTTGCTCATAGAACATATCAACTCCAGGGAATAGCCAGTTTCCAG
>VKKT01005065.1:143152-153588 GCA_008038995.1 Haliotis laevigata | reverse complement strand
GAGTTTAGAAAACTTAAGGCTGGATATGATTGATAGAGGAACTGTGGCTGTCTGTAAGGAAAGAAACCTTGTCTGAAAAACCTTTGTATCAGCGCCCAAAGTACAGTCCGAAATTTAACGTGTGGGGTGGCATATCTGTGTTAGGGGCAACGCCTCTCTGTGTATTTGAAGGGAATATGAACAATGAGCGCTACACAGATATTCTGGAGGGACATTTACTTCCATCTGCTCACGTGTTCTATGGAAAACGACCCAAAACATCGTTCAAAGCATTCACAGGCCTGGTTTCGGGGGACTTTTTTGGGGACTTATCTGAGAAATATTGCTGAAATGAAAGAAGAGGTGGCCCGATATTGGGACAGCATGGACCACGACTTTCTATCTTCTTTGATCAGTAGTATGCCCCGCCGCATTGAAGCCTGCGTTGCTTCCCATGGTGACTTGACAAAATACTAACTGTTCACCTGTCTTCTGGAGTTATGTTCTGTATATATTCACATTTAATAAGTGAGTAATGAGTGATAAAAATATAAAATTTACAATCTTTAAATTCTCAATAATTTCTGGTTGTACTGTATATTGAACGCCACTGTCCCGCTCAAAAGAATGAGTATTATCCTCGCAGTTGACACAACGCCCACGCAAAGGCCGTTTGAGCTTGTCCTTTGAAAGCAGTTTTTTTATGAACTTCGGTCATGTACCTAACCAGAGTTACTTTGTTTAAAATATCCATCAGTTCGCCAGCGATTGGGTGTCAGGTAGGATGAGATACTGAGGTGAAACCAAGGAAACTAGCTTGGGTTAACGCTGAATTATCTTGAGAATAAGTTTCTGAGAATACGATTAAGAGCACACATGTCGTATTATTATTCTCACATTTAAACCCATGAATGCAGCAAAGAGGGTTCGGGTGAACCTGGTACGGTCAGGCTGGCTAGGGCCAACATCAGCTCATGACCCTTGTCCCATTTTCATGCAATCTCTCAGGAAGCGCTACGTTCCGAACCCACCAAGAACATTATGGTGAATGTGTGGACTCCCTAACACTGCCACCTTCTTAATTAATTATCCAAGAGTGTCAGCAGGACTGTGTTTATGGGTGTTGTTGGACAAAGCATTTTAGTGCAAAAGTGATCGAAACATGTACTACAATATTTGGGCCTATATTATATATATATTAGGCATATGCACTCACTTTAGCTTCCTATTAATGCAATAAAAGACTTATTATCCCTTACGCGGTGTTGTCGGTGTTTGCCGGTTTTAATCACACGTTGTGCGTAGGATATTCGTAAAGAGCCCTCCAAGGGACATAACTTTATGGGGTTCGCTTGAAATAATGTTCTCCAGGTAGAGGGCGCAAGAGTCGATTTAATGCAACGTTGCATTAATTCAATCGAACTTTTCAATTTGATATTGTAATCTTAATATGTATTTTCTTTTTGAATATATTATATGGTAGATTCCCTGAGGGCTGATGGTACTATTGAGAGAAATGCATTATTGTTTTTAGAGACATGGGGCGTGATATAGTCCCTTTAACACAGATGCACGACAGTCGTAGCGCTAAGGTTGTTTTGTATAACGGAACTCTGGCAAGAACAATAGGGACTCGGTACTTTGGATGCAAGCGTGGCATTTCGTAAGTATTTTCAATCTCTTTCCCGACTCTTGTAAATAACGTTGATCTAACAAGGACTAATTCAATGCCAGGTTTGTTGGCATGGATACGCTTGAAGCAGTATACGGAACTATTCCAAAGAATTTAATTGTCATTTTCCATTAACCCTCTACATATTCTGGGTCGTGCCAGGGATGAACCTCCGACTCAAAACCATAAACCACATTTCTGTATCGTCCAGCAGTAAAGAACATCAACTATAATCAACACTGACAGTGAAATTATGTACAACATCTTTCACTCGATTTTCGAAAACTACTGAATGCCTTGTTGTCATAATGAGTTTTGACATGCATCACAAAAGAAACATCAAGACGATCATATCTCCAACGCCAAGAATGCTATGTTGAACAAGGCCGAGAATTGTTCACATCTTTAATCTTTTTGTTGAGGCGAATCATGTGTGTTGACTGCATTTTGTCCTCGTAAAGTACGGAAGTGTGCCATGGCGACTTCCTGTGTGGAGTCTTGTGCCTGCCAGGATACGTCCAACAGGATGCATTATTGTAGCTTCTCATAATACATCACTTTCAATCTTGATGTGCACTAGCAGTAACACAGTGCTCATTAAACTGATTTCTCTCCAAATACGGATGCGGATGTATCACTTTAATAGCATATGTCATCGTGCGGTTATTTATAACGGGCAAAGATGCAACATCTGAGAAGACGTACGCTATTAAGTAACTATTGATCAATGTCAATGTTACAATGTGGAAATATGACGGTGTAAAGTAAGCGCAGGTCAATACAAACACCCTATGTGTAATGTTGTAGCCAGTTTATTGGGTACTCGTAAAGAGGCGTTGCTGTATTGTCGCCCTTAAATTAAATAACAAAATCAAAGGTGTCCCAATTAATATAAACGCAAGGTTGCGACAATTTGACCATTTGTCGTGCAGCTCCGCTTTAAAAAAAATATTTTCCAAATATCACCAAACAATGTTTGGCGCATTCTTTTTTATTAAAGGTGTACGTACATAAAACATGAATGAATTTATGCATGTGGAGAAAGGGTTATAATCCTTTACTGCATTAGATTCAATGTTTCTAAAACCAATGCAACACTAAAGGTTGCTTTTCTGAAAATGTATATTTGATCAGGGTTTCTTAAAGAAATTATTTCATTATTATTGTCGCTTATATTATCATAAACCATTGTATTTTCACTGCAATACACCAAGTCTTTGCAGTTTTATACAGTTCAATTCCGATCTCGAAAAAAGCTTTATATATTTATGAAACGGCAATAATCTTCCTTCTACGCGGCATAGTCAGCCTCCTCCTGGCATGCAAACCGACTAACATTTAGATTGGACTTGTCCCAGGGGAAGACACAGAAACCACGCAAGAATATCTTTAGGGAGAGATAACTTCTAAATGCCATTCAAAGATAAGAATATCTTCGACACAATATACAATAAACCTCTTGCGTGTGTCGAAAGTAACTTGATCGCAAGAATTATTGAAGCAGCATCGGGGCAAAGCTTTGCCCATGTGTGTAACCTGACGGAGCAGAAGGTACGTGACAAGCTCAGGCAAGGAAAGGATCAAAACCGCGAAACAGGTGAGCTCACCTTCAAACACTCGTCGGGTACGTTTTCATGAACCCTCAGTTCCAACAGCTGCAAATTCGAAAATACCTGATGCACAACGTGTTGTCTCTGATGACTGCCACAAAGATTTTTTTGTTTTCTTTTCAGAGGATGCGTTCTACATTTTGTTCAATTAATAATCAAACCCATGCTTTCCAATTAAGCAACGGAAGCAAACTGAACAATTAAGAAACTATTTCCACAGATCCAACGTAACAGATTTAATCACATTGTTTCTGTCACCCTCAATGAGGAATCTTTTTAAGTGACATTCACTGTTGCATGTATGCTGCTGCTCGAACGCGAGAGGATGTCCATGCAGTTTCAAAAGAGAGGTTAAAACAACTTATCAACTGATAAAACGGTTCCAAACAGAGGTAAATGAAATAAGAAAAGATTTATCCTGGGTAAAACTTTGCCTGAAATTAAGTTCCTAAGTTTTGAACAAAATACAAAGTACCAAAAGATAAAAAAATAGAAACTAAATCGTTAAAGATTTGGAAAAGAAGGTGGGACAAGAAAGATAAATTAAGCAAACAAAATAAACTGTTCAAAATTGACGAAAAACAAATTGAAAGTAAATGAGTCCGACCAACGGCAATGGTGAGACAAGGTTCTCCATGGATTCCGCTGAAAGGTTTATGCCCAGTAACTGCAACCCGGAAGAAGCATGGATAGAAGATTACAGTCATAATGTGCGTGACAAAATAAGGTCGCCATTGATAGTTTCATTACGGAATATGGTAATTAAAAGTCCAAGTCCCAACACGGCACCAGAGCCTTGTGGCATTGAAGCCGTTGTTTGGAAACTGGTCCCTTGTGTCCAAACACCATTACTACATGCTTTCAATTCTGTGATTGATAACAGGATGTTCCTTGTTTGTACAGAGGTCGAACAATACTTGTCACAGGGAAAAGTGATTTGACTTATCCTACAACTTCCCGACCTACTACATGTATGTATGCACACGGCAAAGTATTCACAGGATGTGTTACAGATTCTTTGTCACCATATTGAACTTCCACAGAAAGGAGTCGGAAAAGAAATGTTGGAGTTGCAAGGATCACTTGTTGGTTTAAAAAAATTATGCTTGAAGATGCAAAACCTTATAACCATAATTTCTCAACGAGTTAGATAGGCTTACAGAAAAGCTTTTAATTCTGTAGCTCAAGAATGGATTTTGACGTCACTTGAATGCATAAACGTCCTCGGGTGAACCCTCTTTTTCTGAATCATTAATGAATTGCTGGTCAGATGAATTCGCAACAGCAAACGTGATGTTGATAAGCGTATACGGCTTGAAAGGGTCCGGATATCGATAAACATCGTATTATGTAATCGAGAAAACTACATCCCTCAAGAAAATGCAGGTAAACGAACAGGTAAGCGTGGTCAATTATATATGAAACTTGACATAATTAACACGAGGCATAATGACTTACCGTTTCTGTTAGGCATTTTATATTTAGAAACGAAGATTACTGTGTCATTTCTCATAACCCCAGCCATATAAAAATTAGATGTACATACGTTCTACAAAAATACCCAGTGACATTACTTCAAAGACAAAAATCATCCATTGGGCAGAGGAATTAAATCCAAAGCATTATTTTTTATGATAATAATATATTAGCCTACACAGGTAGGGATTGAACCATCATACACGGAGGACAAGAAGGGAATACAAGAATTATTGCCCCTTCTTGTATGCTGAAACGAACGGGATGTTGCTGTATTTATGAACTGAGTTTCATTATTGACAATCTATGATGTAATGCCATTGCTGGATCATAAAATACATATTTGTAGGTACATGTATATATATTTCAGTGGTTTACTTTTATTATGTCCCACCGAAAAACACTCTAAATGATTTGAGCATGAAACACGGCTCATGTTCTATTAAATATCTCAGGTTTTCAAGATGTTCATGATGACTTTCAGCCACTAATAACTACTGAAACATTTATGACTTTTTGTGGAAACCTTGCAGTGAAAAGCTAAAGAGATTTAAAATGCAACTGTTCGACTAAAAGTAGTACAGAAAATCATTCTGTCCTCCTAAGACAATCACATTTATTCAGTTTTGTGATAACATTTAGTTTTCTACTTAACGCGCAAACAGTCACATTTCCACACTTTTTAAACTTATTTCATAATACGTTTGGTTTTTACGTAAAGTGGTTAATCGCCACCAGGATACAACTCCACGATAATAGAGTTTACAACCGGGTTGGTATACTCAAAACAAGGTCCAAGAAGTTTAACTTATGCTTCCGGTATATCAAATATCGTTCAATAACTATTAAGAAGCAAATTTAGATTCAACGATTTACCCACCAATTTGAAATTCACGATATTTAGATATTTAAAGTGACAAAAAAATCTCCACAAGCCTGTATGACAAAAGGGATGATTTCAACATTCCTTCTGTGTCGAGCTATATTCCAACAGCTCCAGCCTTTGGTGTTTACATTTCACAACCTTTGGAGAACAATTCAGTATGCCCTTTTTACCAAGATTACAAAGAGCGACAAGCGACACTTGCTCATAAGTTGTGTGATCAAAATTTACAATATTCAAGGTTTAATGGCACATTTTAAAATTCAATGCATGAAGCAAAAAATATGTCTGATAAAATCCCCTATTTCGACTTGTACCATACTTTCCGAATTTGAATTAGGTGAACTATTGAGTAGACTTTGCATATATTAATGACCACGGGGCAGGATACGCCCCAGCGTGACTGAGTACAACCAACTGGTAAGAGGTATTTTGCATGATGGCGTTGTATTCTTGTAACAAACCGGAAGACCTTTAAAGGCAACTCAATGACTGTCGGTTGTCTTCCGGAATTCCGCAAACCATATATCTAATGTTGGTTGGTTGGTTGTCTGGATTGTTGTTTATTCAGCTAAGCTAAATCGAGGACATTACCGTTGTGAAATCCCATATGGACATGGGATTTGTCTGAGATTACTTATCAGAGCATGTAATGGTGATAGTAAATCAGAAAGTCAGGATGTGGTAGCTTCTGCGGCATATTAGACCCGCCGTTAATGCAAAGGATTACCATATCAGTCAGAGGACATGAGTGGTATCTGTACGAAGAATATATTGTATATGGAAATTGATTTTTTAAGCAAAATGTCAGAGTATTTGTACAAATACACAAACCTTCCCCTTTTTGCAAGAAGATACACAGCAGGTGAGAAAGATCTGAAGTGCTCCACAAATAGAGACAACAGGACTCAACGTCATTATTAACTTTGTCGAGAACATTTATTGGTTCTTTTAATAAAAACGAACGCGATGAAAAAAGAAATGAAGTCAATTTGGAAAAGAATAATAAACGTCATATTTTTGTAATGTAGAAACCTGCGTGCTGTCCTTTGAATGAGCTTCGTGGTAGATTGAGAGACTCTACAGTGTTATGTAGCATTACAAGTAGCTACGTGTTTGGGACCAGTGTGGGGAGGCGTGATGTGACTCAAGAGCCTCTGTGATCTGACAGTGGTAGGTGGTATTCCTCTTCAGACAGTTTGTTTATATTAGCCTACATCCTTCATGTCAAGACAAAACAGCCTCAGGTGGAGTTAGTCAGAAAAATCTACCTTTATTGCTGAATAATAGGACGGATAAGGAGCGGATCTTGAACCGGATATTAACAAACCATATCTCGCCTTTTATCTCTGTTTCCTCACGTACTGCTTTCTAACTGGTCGTTCGGTCTACATCACAGCTAATTATAAAGCTTTTATCAAGAAATCTGCAAGCTAGATATGTAGTTTGATTTATGTTATGGATGTTCGTATCAGAGAGGGAAGCATTAGGACGTCAGCACTTCCATCTGGATGTGAGCGCCAGACTGGCATTGATGCAATAGAAAGGATATGAAGAAACCATTTGGAACTGAGGTGCACGGTTAATATAAATCTATCAGTCTCACTGGATGTGTGTAGGTGGTAGTACATGTATGTTACTTTTAAATGCTGATGTCATCCCCTAATAAGGGAAAATGTTGTTGTCACGAGCACCATTGCCTCAGCGTATGCATTGTCAGTGTTTCATGTGGCTGAGAACAATGTTTGAATCATGTCAGCTTATCCCAAAGTGAGTGTAATTTGCATCAATCAAAGAGCAGCCAAATCAACAGAGGTCACACAAAAGTCTGAAAACTTTAGAGACCATTGCTCTAAGGCCTGAGGTATTTCTGTGGGCAGAGATGTTGTAACGTAGTGCTCCTTTGGGTCTTATTTCTTCAAACACTTTGACATAACACTTAAAGACAAATATTTTTAACATCTTCTTAACATCTTGATATTCCGTGCACAGATCACATAACTAGGTATGAATAAACTGGTGTTATAACTGAGATGATGTTACTCTCGGATGCTGGAAGATGAATATGGGATTCCAAACCATGGATGCTTTGGCAAAACAAATGGATACAACTCTATTCAACAGTGCTGCACCTGATATTTAAACCAGAGCCCTTAACACAATATAATTCGTGTGTGCCTTTTTGTGTGACGATTTCACAAACAAAAATGAGATAATTGATATCTAGACATTTGATGTTTCAGATTTGTACATGACTATTACCCCTCGCAAACTTTAGCTAAACGTAATCTGTGGATCAGTGAGTTCGAGATTTTTGCCATCAATGTCAAAAAATGAAAGCATGACTTAGTATTGTGTCATTGTGAAATTCTGTACCTCCCCATTTATGTGTAATGTATCGAGAGGACGTTAAGGTAAGAAGCGTGCAATACCATGTGCATATCTGTGCTCTCCCGAATGCCTCATGGTATGGTTAGAATCGTAAACGAACTCTACATTAAATAGAAATATTGCTTGATTATAGAAATGGTCCAATTCCAAGTCGCGAATCACATGATCACATTCGTTAGCTTTCAGTGCGGATTTCTGATGCTTCCGTCCCTCCTGTAACATACCTTTTTTGTTACAGCTTCTGTCATGACAATATGTGCTTGACTAATATTTTTGCATTTTGTGAACGCATTTCCTATTTTTCTGTAGGCTCTTTTCACCGGAAAACTATTAACGTCCGGCGCATAAATATATATTCAAAATGAATCATGGTAGATGATGAATAGATTACACTTTCTAATGGACCAGAATGAACGTAATCTTTGTGACGACATTTCAGAATCCCTCAACACGACGGCCAGTATTGGGCCAATATGTTTTCATGCAAATATGTGTACATTATGTTATGAAATGTAAAATATTACAGTATTTGACCATGATCTTCCAAACATTTTCCAAAAGAAAACATCAATCGAAAAGGAGGAAACGTCAAGAACCTTCTTGAAATTTGAAGTAACAAACCAATCATGAACAGAAAATGCCAACGAACAGTTACAAAATACTTTTGTTTTCGTCATTTTCATTGGAATGACATCAGTTGTTGATGTTGGTTAGTGACTAGTGTGTGTCACTGGATAAAATCACAGTCAGACCAAACTTCTTCTTACTGGTTATAGAAAATGCATATACTAGCAGCGTGGGGGAAAACTACAAAGTCTCATCGATTGGTGTCCATGAGAAGCACTGGATGTGACGTTGTAGACAGGATCTCATTTGGGTCTTTGATATTGATATTTTCTGTGTGGGAAGTCATTTAACCAGTTCACGAAATATGTGTAAAAAATGACAAGGTAGGAATCCATGTTTATCTATGACACGAACTGGTGACACTTTCGTAAAATTGAGATTTGGCAATTGGCTATGAAGTTTAATATTAATAGTTTTATAGGTTGACAAATAGTAATTATAGGACCAGAATATGGAACGTTTATCTATTGAATAAAAAACTTAGCTTCAATACTACTATATGTTTGTAATATTTGTCCCTACTGAATATGATAAACTTCTACATTTAATTTTCTCCTTTGTCAGTATGAGGTGTTCTCAAATGAAAAGATAACAGTATATCTATTCGAATAAATTATGTCCTTTCAGTCTGTATTAAATCAGTTTCACTTTGTGATGTTAGGTGGTTGCGAACAACCTAGATTGCAAACTTTGTCAATGGGTTGAACTTCAGTTCTGTTTACCAATCATGACACAAATGATATTTTGCATCATTGAACTTCACACGAACAGCCCATGAGAAGGGATCAGACCAAAAACGGAATCTCACATATTAATTGAAAGTTGATCAAACAGGTTTTTGTGCTTCTTCTTCAAAATGCATCAAAGGTTGAACAGTAAAGTGTTTATGTGAATGTATTATCATTGTAAGGTTTTAAGATAGGAAAAATACATCTGCAAATAAAATTCACTGAGTAGATGTGGCAAGATATATGTTTGTTATTTTAATGTTGGAATAAAACAGCAAGGTGTATTTAACCGTAGGTACAGCATGGGAATCATATACAATTGTAAACGACCAGGCACTATAAAAACAGTACGAAATCTTCTTACGTAAGTGAAGTGAGTGAGTTAAAATTTAAAGTCACTTTGGCAATATTTCAGGGAAATTATAAAAATCTGTCAACGAAGGACAGTAAAACAACTAGATTATCACAGATAGAAATCTAAAACTAGTACTTAAATTTAAAACATTTTAACTATACAAGACGATACAATATAGAAACAGGCTACAGATTGCCAACAACTGAAGGGAGATCACCATACTAGGGACCATGGGGATTTACAGTACACTGGCTTCCTGCATGGGCCCTAGCTGGATTCACAACATCCTTTTAGCAATTGAGACAAATCTAGCCATATTTAAAATTACACATATTCTACGATTAAAAAGTGGAGTTTTTATTTACTGGGAATGTTTTGGGACTTACGTACCCTCTCAGGAGGACAATAATTTTACAGTACTTTAACCCCCCTCGAGGATACAGCCACTAACAATCTGAGTTATTAATTCAAACTTCCAATCATAAATTACTTACCTATTTACAAATCATTTAACAAATCTAAATGAGAACTGATATTATTAAAAAGATCCTTCAAAGTTCGTGATTTAAAATATTTTTCCCTTGTGATGGATTATTCAACACAGTCAAGCAAGACATGCTTAACAGTGATTCTCTCATCACAAGGGATGCAGAACGGAGGATCCTCACCTTTCAATAGGTACTCATGAGTATATCTTGTGTGGCCAATACGACAT
>VKKT01005056.1:72425-83361 GCA_008038995.1 Haliotis laevigata | reverse complement strand
GATACAGCAGTAGAGTTGAAGTATCTCCCCAAAAGAAAGGTGTATGGAACGTAATGTGTGATACAGCAGTAGAGTTGAAGTATCTCCCCAAAAGAAAGGTGTATGGGATGGAACTGAGAGAGTAAAGTGAGGTCATTCTGCTGATGTAGTTCATAGAGAGAGCTACAGAGCACTTTGTGAAGAAGACATGTTCCTTGCAAATCCACACAATATAGGCACAGTTTTGAATACTGATAAAGTTCCCCTTCACAACTCATCCAAAGTGAAGCTGTGGCTAGTATTTTTGGCAATCAATGAATTGCCTCCATCTCAGATTTGCAAGGATAATATCGTGATAGAAGTAATTTGGCAAGATAAAGGTAGTCCACCATTTGTACAAATCTGTATGCATTTGGTGAGGAAATGTGTAACTTGTATGAGAATGAACATCAAACCAGCTTTCTGCTGCTTGTGAACCTTTGTTGTAAAAACAGCAGTTTTACTTGCAACAATGGATCTTCAAGCCATATGTTTTATAAAGATAATGCTTAATGGCAGCGTTGGATGCAGTACATGTGAAGAAGAAGGAGAAATTGTAACTCATGGAAGAGGGTATGCTTGTCACTATCCCTACAAAACACATTTGAAAAGACCTGATAGTAGACAGTCTGATGATATCAAATATCAGGAGGGACCCGAGCAACTAGAACCAATCACCTCAAAGGTATAGGTGGCACTGACAGAACGTGTCATCTATGCTACGGTCTGATGTTGTTGAAAGAGTTGTACTGGATTATGTAACAGGGTTAAAATATGTAGTAGTTTCTATTCATTTTGGTATTGTTTGGTGATAGGTTTTAATTATAGASTTTAAAMAATTATTAATTTTTATAATGAGGTAGGTACCCTCAGTACCACTCGTTTGGAGCCTTACCACCTATGTACGCATAGCTCATAGTTCATATTTTCTAGCAACTGTGCTAATTGGCTTTAAGTTTACAAAGAAGCCTTATTGGCTGCAAGTTGCAGTTCATGCTTTTCACTCAAGGCAAGGTGTCCAGTAATTTCATTCTGGCTGAAGCACATTTATTTTGTCTTGAGGAAATTTGAGGTTAGTTTTATGAATTATAATGTATCTTAATAAAGATCAAAGTACAGAAATATTTCAATTGGTTAAAGGTGTTTTAAAGTATTATTATTGGATGCATGATATGTAATGCTGAGATAAAATACTTTTCAATATCTAAGTTATGTATTTGTGTGAAACCACAGCTTTGAAAGTAATTTGTATTGCACTCACTATCATGATGTACTTTATCCTAGTGTTTTCTCATAAAATACAGTTGGTATTGTATTCATTTAATTATACATTTTTGTTGTATTTTGCATAGCATTCATATCTTTGATGTTGTGTTAAGATACACAGACAGACTATTGATGGCGTTCTGTGAAGGAAGCACCAGGTCATTTGATTCAGCCCATAGCTGGTAATTATGTATATTTTGGTAGTTATTTTCCATAATTGTAATAATTCTGTTACTTGCCATTGGAGTATTTATTTAATGTTTAGGTAATATGTTCTTTATTTCAAGGGTAGTTTGCATTTAAATGTGAGATAACGTGTAAACCACTAATTAATTAATAGTTTCAATCTATAAATCTCGCAGTGAGAATACTGTTATTAGTTGTGTGGCCTATGTAAGACACATATACATTTATCATTAAAATGTTGCAGAAGTGATGAGTGTGATAGTCTCATCAGGGCGAGGGGCCCATGCAGGTCATTCATCTTGATCTTGATGAGTGATAAACATCCCCTGGCTTTCGACACATGCAATAAAGAACTCTGCCCTACAGCTTGACCTTAGTCATTTCTGGGACTATTCCGTTTACAACCACATGCAAAGAGTCTTCGCACGAGTTACCAAGAAACTATTGTACATGTGGTTGTCGCCTAAACCCTATTTTGTTGGAGAAGGCAGCTGTGGATTAAATGTTCATAATAGTGGTGTTCATCTGGTGACCTTTGTAASAAAATGGGGACCATTGTGGTTTTGGAGCTGCTTCCCATTTGAGGATATGAATGCTGACATTTTGAAGACAGTACATGGCACAGGACCAGTCAGTATCTCCACTTCAAAGAACTTCGAATGAAAATTTGTAACATCAATATGGAAGGTGTCGACCAACAGGGGACAGATTTAAGTTACAATATGGAACCAACAAGTGTTGGAGAGATTTATAGAAAATGAAGAATTGCCAAATAGCAGGACAGCCAAAGCCTTTGGCCACTGTCACAGAAAGTACACAGAGAGAGATTTTGAGTAACACAGATACCCAAGGCTTGTCAAGTTTAAAGAAACTGCACAGAACTACACCAAACCAGGGAAAGTTTTACTCACAAGAGTATACATGCATGAAGAATAGGGTGTGCTACACTATGATAACATCAATGGGAAATGACAGAGGTCATGAAAGAACAAGTAGGGAACAGTCATATCTGGGTAATTTCACTTAACACATTCGTAATGTGCTTGTACCATGCTTGGCTTCCGCATGTTTCCATCGTTTGTATATATTCCCATTTACCATGCTCTTTGATGCCAGCGTACCCCAGTACACGGGTGAGGCGAAGCACTTCATGTTTGGTACTGTAACAATTAATATAGGTTTCTTTGGCTTATATTACTACTTGGCATAACAAAGTACTGTATTATATCGTTTTTATACATACAAGTCTTAAAATAATCTACATCATACATTTATCTCATTGAACAATCCTATCCCTCCTTACTGCCCACAGTACTTTGTCAAGTTACCCACAATGCATTCAAACTTCCGGTTTCTGTGTAATCGCAATGAGCAATGAGCATTGGTAATCTACACCTCTTGTAATCTACACCTCTTGTAGATGACCAATGCTCATTGGATTTTGTGTTGTTTTAGGGCTTCTGTCAAGCAGTCTGCGTGCTGCTGCCCTTACCCTTAACTAACCTTTCATGTTCAAGTTCAACAAATAAACCGTGATAAAGCTGTAAACATGTATTACCATTGAACCTGTGTACACATGCATGAAGAAAAGGGTGTGCTACGCAATGATCAGGTCATGAGAGATCAAGTAGAGAGCAAGGCCATAATGGATGACATCCTGAATTACACCACATGGTGGGAATGTTCAACTACTTGAGCTGATGTCTGAAAGATCAGTCTGTGGTCGTGAAGCCTATCACTGACTGTAAGTCTGCTGTTGCATGGACATGGGAAATCCTTTGCTAGAGTCAAAGATATGCCGATATTTGAGCTTGTTCTGCAATTCTATAATGTCAAAAAATCTACAGTGGTTAGTGCCGATGGGGCTATTCTCATACAGCAAAACGGAGATAAGCTTCTAAAAGTGGTTTTTGCTTCTGCTGAAAATGAGTATGCACAGATTGAAAAAGAATGTCTCGCCTCAGTATGGGCTTGTGAAAATTTCTCACAGATTTCCTTAAACCTGATGACAGAGTACAAGCCATTAAGAGATTCAGCAAGCTACAAAAAGGGACCCTACGATTCAACCAGTGATGAAGATGATGTTTGTAGAGATGGGAGAATAGGGACAATATCTATCAGTTCATCATAGTTTTATATTCAGATTTGACAGCTATAGACTGTAACACCCATTTTGGGCATATTTTGGATTATAAAATCTAATGAAAATATTTTGACAATAAAATAATTTCATTATTAATTCAAATATAAGAATGGCTGTGAAAGCATATTTTGTGATATTGTCCTCTGTTGTAAGTAATCTGATGCAGTGCTCTGTTATAGTTTCTAGGGGAGTTTTGTGGATTCAAGGTACACTTTTTCGACACAATGTTGGGTCAGCTATGACTCGTATGAAATAATTTGGCAGTACATGTATTTTACAGAATTGTCGATTCAAACATGCAGGAATTACACGTCATGTAAAACCCTGATATTGCCTATCGATGATAGATTCTCAGCCATATGTCTTATAATCAGGGACATACCACCTCACCTCACCAAGTAAAGGTTGTTCAATATGCCAAGGAACTGACAATATTCTACACAGGGAGAGATGCCATTGATCGAAGCGGAGTACATCCTGGATAATTATTATGAGTAATGTATATCTAGCAGACCCGGAAGGGTTGCTTGTAGAGACGTCTCGGTAATCAGTCCCTCCTGGATTCCGTGACGAATTTCTAAGAATTCTGAGACAATTTAAGTAAATTCTGCATCCCATTTTTCAAAATTCTGCAAAAACTTCTGTGAAAATAACTGCAGTGTAAAATTCAAAAAATATTATTGTAAGGTGCTGAAGAAAATATTACCTCATGGAAAAATCATCTTTATTTGTGAATATTTTGAAAATATCGTTACAACTGTCTCAGTTCAATTTTGTGAAACCAATTATACTTTTGACATTTACCCCTACTTTTCGTTTTGGTTGACAGTCAATCTTGATTCAGCTTTCAAAATAAGTAAATTCCGCGGCAGAAAAAGGCAAATTCTGATGGTATTCTGCATGAAAATGCGTTTTCCTCGGACCAGATGTTTTTCTGCATCTAAAGGTAATTTCCGCGATTTATCCTGCAACCGTGGAATTCCGGAATCCAGGAGGGAGTTAAACACTGGATGAACAAACAAACATACTTTGGTAAATACAAACATACTTCGATAAAATGACCACAAAGTCTTTCATACTGCTATAGCAAATGTTTCATGGCATGAATGATTAATAATAGTAACATAACAGAATAGGTGATTCTTGATATGTTTTGTGTAGTATAGCATTGTTTAAGACTACTTTGTTTTCGTTCAGTGTGTAGTTACATTAATTATACACATACAACTCAAAAGGTTTCAGAACATGATATCTACATTTGAGTATTGTTGTGAAAAACAATATTCTTTCTCTTTTTTTGGAGTAGCATATTTTTTAAACAAAATTTGAAAGTTTGTTTATATACTGTTGTCAGTAGTCGGGAAAAATATAGAAAACAAATCCGACACAGAATGCCATACAGAAAGCCCCAATAATCTGGACACTGTTAATACAGACCACCCAGTAATATGGACAATAACTGTCTGTATTATCTACATATATAAAAGGGACATTACGCTGTAAGTTTTGTTAATTTAAGACCCCCACCCAGTTATATAGACTATATGTCCGCATGTTAAAGACATGATATTACGCAGTGGCACGTTTTCGTTATTCTGGAAATTTATTCATCTGAACAATATCACTGTGAGCCATGCTGTCTGGATTAATTGGGTTCTACTCTAGAAACCCTGATATAAATAAGACACAGACTTCCTGACATTTTGGTTATATATTCAGCATTGTTTAGCACATGTGTTCCAGAGACAAGTTGTAGACAATTACACCTGCATGAACACATGAACATGCCTGGTCATGGTCCTGACACACCATGACCAATCAGGACAAGCCTGGGATTTGAACCCACAGCCGATAAGGTATTCCCCAGGTGTTCTACATTGTCCACTGACCATTCCTTATGTAATGTCTTCATTAAATTAGCCAGTGGACTAGCAGGCAGGACAATATAAAAAAACATCTCATGTCTAATCTGTAATATAGAATCTAAAATGCAGATTTCAGAAAACAGAACTTAAACTTTCCGATAACATTAAGTCAACATAACTCATTTGTCAGACATAACAATAAACTGATGCTGAAATAAACATGAAAAATTATTTCATTTTACTCTTATGCATGTTATGATATGAAAGTACCATTCATCACTGACTAAAGAAAGCACTGAATCTCACATTAACACTATTTACACATAAAATATACACCACATGCATATAAGTCAATCGCATTGAGAGAATCAACAAGGAAGTGTTCTGATTAAATGCTCATATTGCTTAAACTATCTGTAAACATCATATAAAATGCTATCACAAATACTCCATGAAATAAACTTCTATGGATAAATTCTATACTTGATTTAGTAGCACCTCATGGTTGAAATAACCGACACATTAACACAACAACATTATATCAAGATTAACAACAATAACTCACATATGTAAACAACAGTTATATCGTTGTGCCCAGAGTTGACTTGCTGTCAGTGGGAAACACAGTGTCTAAGTCAGCATCTAAAGGATTTGGCAATTTGGCTAAGGGCAACGGTCAGTCACAGCAACTTGGACGCCAAGTCAATAATTAACTTAAATATAAAATGCATGCTGTGCAAATCATTTTCATAATGCATCATCTGTTTTCATATTTCATGGTTAACATAAATAAATCAGCACCAATCCTGTAGAAAGCATTCTTAATGAAAGCAACATTTAGTAAATACACCACTGTTGGGACATGGCAGGAAGTCAGGCTGGACCCAGGGTTCTGATTAGAACTGGTCTTCAGCATGTTGTAAGAGGTGACTAACAGGATTGGTTGATGCATATCATTGAATCCCTGTTGCGTAGATCAATGCTCTGGATGTCAATCACTGCATTGTTTGACCCAGACCAGTGTGCGAAATAGTTTCCAAATGTTGCCAGCCAGTTGGCCTAGCTATACTGAAAGTTACTAGCCCACAAAATAATTCCCTAGTCCGAAATTTGACACGTATTTCATCAAAAAGCTGCGAATATGATTTTAAAGCGTGTTATAACTTAACAAGTTGTGGACTGTGGAGACTTGCTGGCCTGACTGGATGTTTACTAGCCACAAGCTATCAGGCCAGTGGCTCTTTCACACACTGGTCCAGACTGAATTATTTACAGACTGCTGCCATATAGCTGGAATATTGCTGAGTGCAGCAAACAAGGAAGGGTAGACAGGGTGGCACATGGGTGAGTGAGGTAGGGGAGTGGTGTGGTTTAACGTGCAAAACATGATACACCTGGGTACAGTCAATGTGTACCTGGGATACAATAAGATATATCAGATTGTACCCAGAGTTTCACATTTGTATCTCTTTGTTACTGGGTACTAGCTCAAAAATACTCCAATAAGCATGTGTCTAAATTTCATTATTTTCTGCTTAATGTAAAAGTATAGAAAAAGACAACGACCTAAAGGAGATAACTTTTGGTTCCACTGGCATGACTAGGTATTTTACACACTAACTTTGAAATGGTTGACAATGCAATCACTTTGGTAAAAACTTCTCTGAAAAAGAATCTGAATACATAACACGTGTTACATAAATCTGAATACAGTATAAACATAGCTGTGTTGATCCACTGAAATAAGATTCAGAGATACATGTGTGTCTCCTGTTGTATAAACCTATGGGTGTCTACAGACTGAAGTACCCTTAACTCCGGTCCCTCCACCCTGGATGAGGTACAACCGTCCACCATCAAGTCAGCACATTGGTCAGCCTGGTTTCCCGGAAGTCGTCACTGACCACAGTTTTGTGGCCGATGTCACCATAGTCATTAGGCGTCCATAACCAGTCATCATGTCGCCTGTACAAACAAAAGACATGTTTAGTATACACTTAGCAATTGGGTGTAGATCACTAGATCATGGGAGTGTAAGGGAGGTAACTCTAGTTACTGGTTGGGGGAATTCTAATGGTGCTGTAACTAGGAAGTATTGCTGAGATGAATGTTCTGTAGGATATCTCTTCAGGTTGTGAAAGATTGGTATTGATTGTAGAAAGAGCAGTTTCAGTGTAAATTTTAAATAAATAAGTAGTGTGTGCAGCTATTTGTAATAACCTTGTGCAACATGAAAATACACAATGCCATTTAGAAAGTGGTCAAATGCAACATATGTCATATTTGGGATTACACTTTCTTAGTAGAGTACAGCTTCTAGTACTTTTGTTGGGTAGAGTCCCGTCCGGGATTCGAGCCCACACCCTCAGAGTCAGGCACCTAATCGCCAGCACACAAAGTCAGCTGCCTAGACCGTTCAGCCACCGCGGCTTCCACAAAAATGGAAGTCATACAACTGGTAGTCTAGACTGCGGATTTTGTGTACCGCGATGATAAGTGTTAATTGGCACGGCTCCCACGGCCAAAAGCTATGAAAATACACAATGCCATTTAGAAAGTGGTCAAATGTAACAGACAAAAACAGGTTGCACTTTTGCTCCTTATGAATTTCTATTAAATTGATATTGAGGATTTTGAACATTTTGAACAAAATTACAAAACTGATACCTTGAAAATATTACCATGCTGTTGGTATAGATAGTAGGTTGCACTCTGTAGTTTCAAGTTGCACCAGTGCAAGGTCTAAATGCTTACATCAAGCCCTGCTGCTGTATGCATGAATGTGTTCGCCTGTCATAACAAGGGTGCACATTCCCAGCACAGTCGCTGCTGACAAGACACCAGTACAAGACACTAGTACAAGCCACAGAGCAGAGCACAAGAGAAACAGAATTTTGTGCCAAATGGATGAATCCTCTATGAAGCCCTCAGAGACCAACTTACTGTTAAAGCTGTTGACGAAGGCCAGTGCGGCTAGAGTGACTAGAAAGACGAGTCTCCATGCTGGACCGAGTCTCAGTCTCCCCACCCACTGCAGCAGCTTGTTGCTGACTCTCCGTAAACACTTCACCAACTCCAGGTGGGCAAACCCTCGCCGTGCTGAAGGGTGAAAGAGGACAAACATACAAACATGCAAACACACAATATCAACAGCATGGAAAAACTGGACAGAAAGAAAATATGGACAGTTAAGATTATATAATGGGTGTAGATCTCATTGACGATAAATATCACTTCCTGTCAATATGCCATAAATACGACAATCTAAGAAGTATACACTTAACGAGACAATTTTATGCAAATCCAAGAATCCACAAATATGTTTCTGTAATATCTTCAGTTATATGCAATTTTTCCATGCATATTTATCATACTATGTCAGTCAGAAAATAGTTTATTTTGTATACCTCTGCTTCCTAAAAGCAGTATACCATAGGCTTGTGGTAGGGATGTCACGATACGTAAGTTTCATGAATCGATACGTATCATGATACCCATGTTATGATTCGATACGTATCACCATACCTATTTTCGCGGCATTATTGTGTAGATTTAGTTACATTTTGAACATTAATATTTCATATTTTATAATTGTCCATGTAAAAATTCTCAGAGATTAAAAAGTTCTATTTTCCCATCTTTGTGCATGAAAAATAATCATTTATAACTCTCATAACATCAAAAAACATTATACAATTGCAAAATGTAAGCGATACATAAACATACTTAAACTGATATTTTCAAAACTAAATATGGATACAGTTTTGAATGTATTGATAATTGTATTGTCTTAGAAAAAGTATCGATGCATCGACGGATCGTGGCATCCCTAGCTTGTGGCCTCACAGTTTTATATCAATAATTTATCTGTCTGCCTGTGCTTCTGTGAGTCTAACTGCACTCACAGAAACTGTCAAACTTGTTAGCAGCGAGATAGGACATAAATATTTCAGAAGCTTTATCATGGTTGACATCTTGTTGACACTGGCCAGAGGGCAGACATTTTTTCATGTATTTCACACTGATAAGTACACATAGTCAGCAAATATATTGTTTTGTTAAGAAATCCCAATGTAGATTCTTATTCTACTCTCTATCTAGTATTCTTGAAATAGAGAAGTTACAAAACATTGTTACAAATACCTCTGGTTTCTTGACGAGTTGTGTTCTTTTCTTCTCCAGGCTCGGCAAGGGAGTGAGTTATCTCCCCTCTTGCTGTTTTTCCAGCATCTGAATGCAGCGCCCTCATGGGTGACAACATGGCGTCCTTCTCTGCATCACCGAGTCCTTGACAGCTGTCAACCAGTTGGGGGATGAGGTTGTAGGCACCGAGTGGAACCAGCACGTGCTGGACGTACAGCTTGACCACATCGGAGTATAGAGGGCATTGTCGATTGCGGTCGTTCTGCAGCCACGTTTTGGCAATGGCGTGACATTTGATGTATTCTTTCACTTTCACATGGAGGAGAAGACTGAAGAGCAGATATTTGTCATATAGTTAATATCGCTCTTGATATGGTGTTCTAGTCTGAACTGATCACAGATTGATGAGCAAACACTCACCAGGTTACCCCACCAACCCCTTCAGGATACGATTCTTACAACTACAATCTCACAATAATCAATTCACCTGGCTAATCTCTCTAGTAATCCAAAAACAATCAACCAGCAATCCAGGTTAGAATTGGTCTTCAACAACCCATGATTGTCGTAAGAGGCAACTAACTGGATAGGATGGTAATGCTCGCTGACTTGGTTGACACATCATAATTGCGCAGATCGATGCTCATGATGTTGATCACTGGATTGTCTGGTCCAGACTTGATTAATTACAGACCCCGCTTTATATGACAATTAAACACAGCACGGGATCATTGGTGTGGTAATGGAAATACAGTGAGACCGCAGATACATTTGTTTTTGCGTAAATCGTCTGCATAACTGAATATCCGGATTTCTGCCATCCAGGCATTGGTGTTGAAACTGTAGTGAGCATACACTTCTGGTTTAAAATCACTTCCATAACAATGTGGTCATTTGATTTGCAAATTACAGTTCACTCAGTGTCAAATAGGCCTACTAATTACCACCAATACCGTGCTGATTGGTCATTAATCAGGATTAGCAGACCTTGTCTCGTGTCAAGACACGTAGGACACTCGCTCTTCACTTCACACGACTGGTAGAAGGTCAAAGCTTTGTGCGGATAAGTGAGTAAATTTTGCGTTGATTTAGCCGGTTTGTTTGTAAAATTTACCGTCTGGAAACGGACACTGCATATCCGTTATAGACAGTCTCTTTCATAACGTAAGAGATTCAGGGATTTACAGGATGCGAATTCCTGCGTCCTATATGCATAAAAATTGACAATGGACGCAACACAATATATGAGCGTCCACAGGGACTCAGAGAAAGTCTAAATACTTTTTGTAAAAATTTCAATCAGTGACAATATGTT